>JAIUCU010000256.1:0-30784 GCA_020226215.1 Sindora glabra
TTCTTCAAAAAAGTCATGGGATACAAATATCTCATTTCTGATTGGACTTTTCTCATTACTGTTGGATTTTTCATTAGGAAAGTCATTGCCCAAACTATTGTGGCCGCACTTGTGTCTGTTGCTCCTACAAGAATGTCCTGCAACATTAGGGGAAATGGGCATTTAAACACTTAGAATTGGAAGATCTCCCTATATTTGATGATTTTTGTTTTCACTAGAATATTGGCTAAAATGACGTGTTCGTTGAGAAAGCTTGGTTGCAATACCTTAGTCCACATTGGTTATATGAAAATCTTAACATATGTTGATGTACCCGTAAATGATATTTATTAGTTTTATCTGATTTCAAGTATTCTAGTTTGATTCAAATTGATAGAATAATCACTATGGAGGAAGTATTACTATTATCTAAAGTCAGACATTCTAAAAGTGGATGATGGCGAGATATTGTGGACCATTTATCCCAAAGTTTGGATCGAGGAGAATAATATCCCTCCCGATTGTTTTTGCCGAATTAGGACCGAAGTAAATTTTAATATTACCTTTGCTCTGTTTGAATTTAAAATAAATATAAAACAAATACTTTAATATTAGTACTTACCTTTTCATATTATTTCGGGTGCTTTTCGGATATATATTTTCCGGAGGAATAGCAAAGCCCTTAGATCAAATATATAAATATGATTAGTTTTTAATTCGGGACCATTTTGCAAAGGGATTTTCTCACAATTATCACAAATTGGGGCATTTAAATTAGATCATTGTATAAATATATACGTCTTTATTAATTATATAATAGTTAAGTAGTAAACATTTAGTTAACTGAAAATTCAATCAATGAAGAAAAATTATATATACACTTAAGTTGATGCATTCAATTGTACACATTGAAGCATTTCAAATATAAAGTCATCTAATTCTGTGCTGGCTATGAGTCAAAGTAAGTGAATGTAGAATTAGTCTCAATCAATAATATGGTTAAAACTAAACTAAAAGGTTGCATAAAAATAAATGAAAATAATTAAAGGAAGTGAAGAAAACAAACCATGAGGATAGCCTTAATGTGATCATATGTGACGTCAAAGGAAAAGGAACTCTGCTTCTTCAGTTCAAGCAACACATCAGTGAGATCCTCCTTATCAGATGTCTTCCTATTTGGATCAAGATGCTCATTGATAACTTGTTGGTAAAATCCATCACACTCTTTGAAAGTTCTTTCCAGCCGACCACGTAATCCAGTGAGTCTGTCAATCCACCCCATGAAAGGAATATAATCAGAAACAAAGAAGCTGGCCATGAGGGCTTGCTCTTCATCAAGAAGCTCAAGAAACCTACTTCTCTCAATTCCTCCATCCTCAAAACTCATCCCAAAAGCAATCTTACAAATTATATTGCTGGTTAGAGACATCAAAGTCTGGTTCATGTTTACAACCTTGGAAGAAGTGGCTTGATTGCAGATCTTGTTCATTATTTTCATGATCTCAGTTTTTCTTAAAGATGAAAAGCTCGAGACGCGCTTTGCACTAAGGACATGAAGGGAAGTAATTTTCCGGATTTCTTTCCAGTAATTATTGTACGGAGAGAATATCATCTCGACACCATTATAAGACAGTTTCTTTTGACCGACCATCATTGGCCGACCACAAAAATCAAGATCATGGGTTTTCATGACCTCTTTGGCTAGTTCAGAAGAAGAAACAACTATGGCTTGCCTAAATCCAAGTTGGAGGGAAAAGATAGGGCCATATATTTTGGAGAGAAGCCATAGTTTATGATGAAGAACTGAATTGTGAAGTTGATGAAGATTACCAATAATTGGAAGGCCCGTAGGACCTGGCGGACTTAGTGGCCTCTTTTTGGTTTTGTATTTTTGAAGGAAGAATAGGAGGAAAGCAGGAAGAATCAGAAGTAATATTAGAGAAAGCATTTTTCCTGCTCTGAGGGAAAAAAAAAAAAAACTTAGTAGAGAAATTTTGAAGATAGATAGAATCATAGAATCATAGACAATGAGAGACTTTTATACACAGGCTTTCCTCCTTTGGCATTAATATGAATTACATCGAATTGATTGTGATTGTCTTTTTTTATTATACCTCTGTGGAAGTTAATTTCTTGCTTGGACTCCGTTTCAAGTAACAAATAAGGTAACTTATAACTTATTGACCTATTCAATAAGTTATAAGTTAGCTTTCAAAAATATTTTCGCACTAGTTTATAAGTTACTCCAGATAGCTTATAAATTCTAATTTAATAAACTACTTAGAATAACTTATAGCTTATAAGCTACCTCTTTTTTAAATTCTTTCCAAATCTATTCTTATTTTTTTTATTAATTTACAACTCATAACTTTTATAATATAAATTTGAATAATTTTTATAAAATATAATTAATTATATTTTAAGTAATTATAATTTTATAATAAATAATAAAATAAAATTTATATAAGTAAATAAATATATCAATTTATAAAATATTAGAAATTATACTTTTATTTTAAACTTTTTAGTTACATTAATATAATTTTATTTTTAAATAAATAAAAATTATTTTAATTATAAACATTTCTATTAATATATCCTTTTATGTTATTTTACAATTTTAGCTAGTTCAATATCTAATTTTACGAAATATTTTAGTTAACTTATCAGTAATCAACTATTAGTTATAAGCTATCAATTATTAGTTAACTTATTAATTATCAAGTAGTTTATCAATTATCAAATAACTTATCAGCTATCAGTTAATTTATTAGTTAATTGCGCGAAATGAAACTTTAGCCTTTATTTGGCTTTTTTTTTTTTGGTAGGTTTAGAGGAAAAACGTGATAAAAATGAGAAGTAAAAAAGGATATGCTAATGATATTTAAACTAGTACGATATAGTGTAATAGCATGGAAAGAAATTCAAACTGCAACTACATGTAATAGTTTCAAACATAAATGAAGCTTACATTTTGTTTTCAATTTTTTCTTTTTTGCTTGAATATTAGAAGGATAAAATGCACATGTCTAAATCTCTTGTATATTTTGTTGGAAGATATATTCACAAAAAAAAATTATTTGCTCTTATACCACTAGTAAAGGATTTTCATGCTAGCATACTTTGTATAAAGATAATAATGCAAATGTTACAATAAGAATGGGGGAAATAACATTTTTTTTAAAAAAAAAATAGTGGATATTCATACTCTTTACATATAATATTATTTTTATGAAAAATATTTTCCAACAAAATAAACCAATATAACAATTCATATACGAAACTCCATATCAAATAGTTCTTAACCTTAAAATCAGGACAAAAAAAAAATTGTAATCACATTTCGTGAATCATGATACCAATCTTCCATTTGAGGAAATAATAAATTTGCTTTTGCAAAATAGGAATACCAAATTATTTAAAGCTATGATATTTAATGTCTTCAATTTCTTGACAAGTCTAAAAGTCACTTTCTTGAATTTTAAATTTATGCAGTTATAATAATTATAAATCATTTATTTTACTAAAATACAATAAATAACAATACTAAAGTTTCAGTAACATTATAGGATTAGAAACTAATGTTTCAATAACATTATACTAAAGTTCGGGAAAATTTATTGATGATGCAGTAACTTCAAGTTGTTGAGTGGTCCAGTCGGTTGCTTTCTAATTACAAGAAAGAATAATTTTAAATTTACTTTTCCTAAACTCATTTACTCCTTATTTCTTCTTTTTCACATGTTTACGGGGCCAGAACCCACAGACAAGTGTCAGAAGAGGAAGTACAGAGTGAATGTGAGAAAATGAAAATAGTATTGCTCATTTGCTCTTCTAATAATTTTGCTTTTGCAAAATAGGAATACCAAATTAAATGTAATATCCACAAAACTCTCTTTTATGTGATTTACATTACATGAAAATAATTTATTGCTTTAAGTACTTATGGGGAAAAACAAAAAAATATTGGCAAACTCATCTTCAATTTGATTTGGCCCATTGTTGGATAAGCATCCTGCATTAACTCGAGCAAGGCGGTGATAATGGAGATTGAGAAACTCCCATAAATATAATCCCTTCCATTCTTTTTTTAATGTAATTTTAGAAAAAAAAATTATTCCTATCTATTTCCTATTTTAAAAAATCAAGATTGTATTTATTATTTTCATTCAAATATTATTTGTATTATCTAAACAAATGCTCAACAACTTTATTTATTTATTAATTTTTAATAAAGGATATATTAATAAATAATAACTTCTTTATCCTAAAATTAATGTTATTTTTGCCTTTTTCAATTCTTGTACACTAACTTTAAACCACATATCGAAAAGAATAGAGAGAGCATGTAATAATATATCATGCATACCGATATTTTTATTATAGTGTGACATAATTGAATTGATTATCATACAACTATTTAAATATTTTAACATACAGTGCGCTGAGTTTTACAACTGTGACTTTTCATCATTTTTGCTCCATAACACTATCTAATTCTATAATTTAAAGCTATGATATTTAATGTCTTTAATTTCTTGACAAGTCTAGAAGTCACTTCTTGAATTTTAAATTAGCAATCATAATGATTATAAAAAAATTATTTTACTAAAATGCAATAAATAACAATACTAAATTTTCACTAACATTATATGATTAGAAATTTTTTTAGCTTCATTTATGATATCAATCTCATCGGGAAAACTTAATGTTGATGCAAGAACATCAAGTTGTCGTGTGGTCCAGTCGGTTGCTTCCTAATTACAAGAAAGGACATATTTACACTTACTTTCCAAAAATCATTTACTCCTAATTACAAGAAAGAACAAATTTACACTTACTTTCCTAAACTCATTTACTCCTTATTTCCTCTTCGTATGCTCATGGGGCCAGAAAGTGAAAGTAGAGGGATTACGGAGTGAATATAAAAAGTAAAAGTGGCATTGCTCTTTTAATAACTGTGAAAACATCCAAACAAGAAAAGAATATGTTTTTGGGCAAAAAATGTGCATCAATAATTTAATTGTGCTATTTATAACCCAAGCGGTTAAAAAGAAAAAAAAATAAACCTCACAAACAAATGAAATATAACAATTTTCGTAACAAAACATGAATACGTATTTGTGTTTGGAACTATATAACTCCGAATTAATATAAAATAAATAAAAATTTATATCACAAGAGTAAATAGTGCATTGTAGTACTTCGCTTAGTTATAAAAGACATCCCACGGATGAATTCTTCCAAACTCATTCGGGTGTTGCTATTGCTAGGAAAACTATCATATGACAGCGATTCTTAGCTAGTTACAAGTTATGTGTCCACTATTATAAGAACAGTGATAAATTTAAATAGAATTGAGATAAATGTAAAATTAAAAATTTTTTAATAACTAATTTTTCCGTAATCTTTTTTCACATTTGTCTCTATTACTATTGATAGCCGGCACACAACTTATGTGTTCATTGACTACCTAAAAAATTTTCATCATTTGATACTTATACAATGAGAATCTTAGTTAATATAATAGTTTTTTTTTCTGAACTACAAAATTCTACTTAGTCAACATGTTAACCTACATAATCAATTTTATATATAGATCTCATAAATGTGAAATCCTTTGTATTTTTTAAATCTCTCTCTTATTTCTTATTTATTTAAAATATTTTTTAAAATTAAAAATTATTTAAAAACATTAAAGGGTATAAGAGATAACTAGTTGCTTATAAATTGAATGAAAATATATAAAATACCCCTTTTAACTTTAGAGTGGATAAATTTTATCCTCTTCCACTTTGTGAACTAGGAAATCTACTATTGAACTATACAAAAACTTAGAATTAACACTTACTATTAACTTAATTTATTATTTTAACAAATTATATGAATTTTTTATCTTTCTAAATAAGAATTGCAATATAACAATATATTAGTTTATCTTGTTATTTGTTTGTAATGATTTTTATGTTACATAATTAATATAAATTAAATTAGATATATAAAATTTTAATTAAATAATAAAACAATGAACTATGAAATTATATGTGAAGAAATTATAAAATAAATTAATATATTATAATATTGTGATTCTTATTTAAAAAATTCAAAAAACCTATATCACAAAATAATTAATTAAGTTAACAAAGTGTATAAATTTCAAATTAAATTCTATCAAATTTAAGGAAATAAAACAAAATTTAACTATCTCTCAAAATTGAATATGATATTTTGTATTTTTCCCAAAAGAAAATTACGTCTGAAAATGATATAATTCATCACATAAGTCGAAGTCTCATCATAGATAGATGTCAAATTTACAATCACTTGCGTCATTTAACTTGGTACATGCATCGAGAAGGTTCAATTTGAGATTTGCCATTACAATTAAATTATAAATGATACTTACTTTAAAAAGATTTTTTTTTTTTTGTTTTTTTTCCTCGCTATGGATAAATCGCGTGAAGAATCAACATGTTAATTAAAGAAACAAGATCTTCTGTAGGCTGCAAGTAGCAGTGAAGGTAAGTCGAAATAATTAATGGGCTAGATGATAAAATAAGCATTCATATAATTTAAAAGAATAAACTGATGGGGTCGGCTGTCCCCTGTAACTTAGGTCTACCACTATGATTGTTTTCATCATATATACTTTTTATAAAATAAAAATTCATTAAATATATATATATATATATATATATATATATATATATATATATATATATTTATATTTATATATTTAGCCTTTTATGTTTATTGATAGAAATTTTCTTAATTGAAAATTTTCTTGATGTCTGAATAATATGTAATAGAGAAGGAGCAAAACAAATTATAAATTATAAGATTTTTTTGTTTTTTAGGTTTTATTTACCATCTATTATACATCTTTTATGTTAAAGAATTTCATTTAGTTATGCATTTAAATTATAAAGAACTTATCAAGAGGACTGCACTTAGGAGGACGAATTTCAATGAATTTTGAATATTTTTATTTAGGAAAAAGTAATACAAAAACGATTGTATAATAGTAAGATAAATGCAACAAAACAAATTCCAACAATTTTGTACCATTTTTTCTTTTATTAATATAAAACCCACTTAAATTTTGGTTATATAAAATAAACCTCTAAATTATATCCCGTGCATTGTTGGGGCTTACAACCTAGTATAACAGTACATGAAAAGTTACTAAAAATGTGTTAATTCAATGGATAGCATGTTGATTCCAAGTAGATTTGATTTGATAATGAGAAGAGGATTGAATCATAAAAAAATTGAAAAAATTCATTAATACTTTAATTCTTAAAGTAATTGCTCCACTTAATTATAATATCCCAAGTTAAAATTTAAAATTTTATAAATTTTAATGCTTGTAAATAATTATTTTATTTTATCTATTTGGTTTTTAAAAGTTTTGGAACATCAAAATGACACCAAGGATAAATTTTGACATATATTTATTTTTATATGATCATTATTGATTTAAGATTAGATTAAAATAATTTTTACAAGAAATGAAATAATTTGTTTATATTTAATAAATTATTTTAAGAGAATTATAGAAGTTTGAAATAGATTTATTTTTAAATGATTATTATTAATTCAAAGCTTGTTTAAATATTTTTTATAAAAATTTTCTTACAAGTTGAAAATAGTTTTAGTAAAGTTGGATGTAGGGATTTATAAAATAATTTGTTTGTATTTTATAAATTATTTTTTGAGAATTAAGGAATATTAAAATATTTATTTTAGGATTTCTAAATTTATCAAATTATTACAAATATATATATTGAGGGGAAATTAGAAATAATGGAGTTGAATTTTAAATAAAATAAATTTTATAAAAAAAATTGGGTTTTTATTGAAATGAAAGGTTAGGATTAATTCTAAATAAAAAGGAAGGACTTAGATTTGGGTGTAAAGTAGCCCATATACTAAAGTAGCATAAGATAAAAACTCATAGTTCACCTTTTACAACATTTTCTTTCTCTTCTCAATGACTCTCTCTTCCCTTTTTCTTGGATCTTTCAGCAGCTTCTCTCTCTTATCACACATCATTGACTTCTTCCCTTTCTTTCTTCCACTCTCTCTTTCTTTGAACAAGGATAATTGCCATAGTCATGCCTTGCTTTTATAGCCACCAACGTGGATGCCACCAACTCAGTAACTGTTCATTGACTGTTATTGTGCTTTTACAACTCCATTGCGCAAGAGAAACATTCAATGAACTCAAAAGTGGCTACTGGGGGATGTGATTCATAAGCTAGGTTCCTCTTATCTTTATGTGCGATCAGAGCTTCCATAACTCTTCTCCTATTCCCCCTTAGCTATGACAAGTTTGGGAAGCAACAAAAGGCTCAATCCATGATTCATGTAACTCTTGTGATTTACTACTTTCCTTCACCGTTGCTAGAGTTCTAGCAATATTTCTACCACTGCTAAGCTCTAATTGACTCTAAAGGAGTTAGGGTAAGCTGTTTTGTGATGCTTTTGTGTTGTGCTAATACATGAGAAAAATATATTTTTATGATGAAAAGTGCTAGAATAATATGAATAGGGTAAATATGATGCTATATATTTAATATCTTGAAAGACTTACACATAATCCAATATATCTCTAAATGTGTGCGATTGGGTGCATTCATTAAAATAAAATTGAGAAAATACAAAAGAAAGTGTATAGGTTGCAAATAATTTGACTAAAGTAATGTTGGAATATAAATTTTTAATGGTTCTATATTTGATTCGGAAGAACCTTTATCTATGAAAAACTTCTAGACCCTTATGATAATTTTATTTATATGAGAAGTAATATTATCAAATAATAGTGTAAGGCAAATGAATACTTTATATAGCATCAAATCCTAATATTTTTATCTATATGGCTTTGAATTGAGAATCTCCATGTTACGATATTTTCATATTCCTGCTATTAACCCACTAGAAAATAATAAAGTTACAATATAGTTGTAATTAGTTGTATATTATGAAGAATCTTTGATTCATGTATCAATTTTAAAAAGTGAATAAGGTATGATTTGGGATGTTAAAATATAAATAGTTTGAGTAGGGCACTATTATGGTATAAAGTTTGAAATATTAAGGAGTAGGCATCTGATTTCATGAAATGACTTGATTAGAATGTCTTAATGCACATAATGGCATATTTTATAAAGTAATCATAGAGAATAGAAAGAAGTTGATGAACTATAACATTAAAAACTTATGTTTCAGATAAGAAGTTATAATATTTGAAAATATCATAAGTGATGTATTATGTTTATAATTTATCATTGTAATTTCTAATTAGGAAAAAAAGAACCACTTGAAGTTTTTGTAAGAGATGTGCACTACTAGGTGAGTGTATGTCTTACCATAAAGTAATATTTTAATAAAAAAATATTACTTTATGTGTAAACCTAGTTTTGCAACATATGTGTAATTAGCTATTGAGTGAATGTTAATTGATCAAAGTATACAGCAAAAGCATGGTGATGTCAATATTAGCTACTTATTAATTGATTATGATAGAATTATAATAGTTCATATTGTAATTGAGTTATATCATTATAGGCACACTAGGAAATATAGTGCAATTTATGTCAAAACATGAAAGAATGTTATGCTTATGTAAGAGAATATAAAGATGCTACCATATAAATATATAGTGAAATTTACTTTAAATGCTCCGTATGGATAAATAGTTATTTATATGGGTTTGTATTGAATCCTGTAATATGAATAGAGTTGAGTTCTAGCAAATTTACTACATTATGAATCGATCCTTATGAGGCATTGGAAATTGTAAATTGTGCTAAAGCAATGACATTGAAAATTATAAATTGTAATAGGACAATGATTTGAAAGCCCGATGAGAAATTCCCAACAAATAGTTAAGGGGATTATAAGGTGACTTGAAATCAAAAAGTGACTATATGTATGGCTACTATAAGTGAATATGTGATATAATGTGACATTGGAAATTGTTTATGATTGGATATTTCTATTGATGTGATTGAAATGATTTATTTATGTTTAAGCTTTAATGGTTATTTGTAAATTGTGATGTCTACCTAGAATAGATAGTGTTTGATATGATAATGGTGGTGTGCTATTCGATAGTTAAGATTATTATGAATAATGATAAGAAGTATAGAATTTAAGTTGTGTGCAAGTGAACATTTCACCTGAGGCTTAGTTTCACACATTTAGAAACTCAAGGAGTCTAGATTGCATTTATTCTCTAATCAAACTCTTAACTAACATATGACCATTTAATATAATTGAATCGAGGTTTAGTAATAGTAGCTATATGCTCATTGAGTTCATGTAACTCATTCCATTTTATTTCAATTTTTTCAGGTTAAGATAACTTATTTGAGCTAGGCTATGCCTTCAAGCCTTGTTACATCTATAAAGAATCAAGACCATCTTATTAAAGGATTTTGATAGTTGGATTAGGATCAGCATTTGAAATAGAGATGTTGTTGATCTATCAATTGATGCATTAAATCATTTATCTATATATAATTCTAAAAATGTATAGTATTGTGTGCATGTCTATGTTGTTGTCTAGAAATAACATAGATTTTGTATTTTAGGACATGCAGCCCTTGAAAAGTGTCCAAAAAGAAAGGAAAATTTGATTATTTTTTCACAAAATTTAAAGTATAATTTTGAGTACCCCTGGAAATATGGAGAATTTCATCGAATAAATTAAAGGAATCAACATTAAGGCTTATAGAAATCGAGTATCGGGATTTACACCGATCATAATCAAGTTAGGTCATGACATTAGCTACCATTTTGTGTACCTAAAAAACTTGAAAAAATAGTTAATAAATGTTAACCTTAGTATCCCTTTAAAAAGGAATAAATATATTATTTAATCTCTCATAAATAAAAATGGTGATTACTATATTACTCAAATTTCATAAGTAGAGTAATTTGTCCATTATTTTTACTTATATTATAATTATTTATCCACTCATTCACTTGTAATATTAAAATAAATGAAAAATAGTAAAGTCAACAATTAAATCCTACCTTATTAATATCAAATATAAGTTTTTTCATTATATTCTTTCTTTTCAGCATTTCTTTTAGTGTTATGAGTGATTGGAGAAATTGATAATTATAGCAAAAATAAAAATATGATACCAATATTACTATTTGTAAAATTTAAGCAATATGTCATTGTACCACTAAGATACTAGCAAATGATCAATTTTTAATATTATTGAAGTTAACTTAGGTTAAACATTATCAAGTTTATCAATAGATATTAGTTACTATAGCTAAGAGTTTTGCATTTTTTATTTTCATCTTTTATGATGATTATCGATGAGAATTTATACATTTTAAAGTTTATCTCTTGAAGGATTTATGAAAATATTTATAAATTGTATAACCTTTTAAAATTACTTTTATATAGCAATATTCAAATTAGGGGTATAACGATATAAAGTTATTTGCAAGCAATTCATAACCAAGCTACATATTACATTAATTGAATTGTTCTTAAGCCTAATAATAAATAGTGAGTAATTTATTTTTATTACATAAATAAATAACCTAATATCAATTACATTAGTAACTTTAAAAAGAAGTATAATACCCATTAAAAATCTAGTAGTAAGAAATGGATAGAATTAAATCAAAAAAGTGTCTAAATGTGGATAATTAGCATAATATTTATTTATATTAATAAAAGTATTTATTGGTGATAATAGATGAAAATATTTTTGAAATTATTTGGAAGAGAATTTTGGATAATCAAAAGCATTTATAAGAAATTTGTAAATGTAATTTGATAATTTTTAAAGAAGTGAATTAAATTTTAGTAATAAAAATTTTACAAAAATTGTCATGAATAATTAGAGTAATTTTATAAATATTCAAAAATTCTTTATTGATAAAATTTTGAAGTAACCTAAGGCTATTACTTAAAAATATTTGGAAAATTGCAAGAAGAGGAAAATTGAGATTTGTGGAATTTAAGGCTAAAAGGCCACAACCTTAGGAGACAAATTAGGGTGGAGACAAATTGAGGAGAAATATGATCATTAACAATAATGACGGAAATTGGGTTATTAAGATAAGATGATAAGTTTGGAGAAAGCATAAAGAAAAGGATATATTGGCATATTTAATTAAGATAAGCTTAAGTTGGCATATGCTTGGAAATCTTCCATAAGCATCATCTATAAAAGGAAACAAAGCATTCCTTGCTTGCCAAACAAGAAAGCATACTATCGACCAAAAGAGAGTATGAGAGAAAGAGAATTTACAATTTTATATGTACATCTCACTATAGCACACTAAATTTGGAAGATTAGAACCCAAACTCACTCACACTTTACTTGAGACTTATAAGTCTGAGAGAGAAAGGGAGGAGGTTAATTTCTTAAACCTTCTTTTTCATCTATAGAGTAAGAAAGCAAGTTTTCTTGAGTTTCTATTAAGAGTTTTAACTTTGATATCCAGGAAAACATAGAACTTTATAAACCCCAATAAATTTTATTCATCTTAAAATTTTCTTTAAGAAAACTTTACTAACTTTAAACTATTTGAAATACTATATCATAGATAATAGGTTGAAAAAATGGAAGTTTTCTTAGTTTTAAGGATGAGTAAAGATCTACTCTTTTTCTTTTCAATTTTTTTTAAGAAAATTATATATATATATATATATATATATATATATATATATATATATATATATATATATATAGTGTTGTTGTTTATTGTGTTAAAACTATGAGTACTCATAATGGATTACTTATTTATGTTATGATGATATACTGAAGTCATGGGATGCATGGTGAAATGTTTATGAATATGGTTTTCCTTAACAACAAGAAAGGATTTTGAAAATCATAATTTTGAAATAAAAATTTAAAGATAGCTATTTGGATTTCTTTTTAGAAAAGCAAATATTTGAATGATTTTCTCAAAAACTAAGACACTAATGATGTTTTGAAAAAGTGTAACTTTCCAAAAATAAATAAATTTGAGAAAGACATGGAAATTATCTTTTCTAATTATACTATTTAAACAGTTTAAGTTTAAAAAACTTGTTTTCCTAACAAGTTTTAAAAAAGTTAAACTCTTTGAAGGAAAACTTAAGCTAAAGCTCATAAGTTTCTTTGAAAATTTAGTATAAGATTTTAATTTTAAAAACAAGTGTGCATTATTTTTAGACTTTATCATAAGTATTACATTAAAATTTAAAAACAAATGTTTCTTGGATACAAGTTTGATGTTTCATGGTTTTTCTATTATTTTATGGAGAAATTTTCTATTTTTCTTATAAAAACTTGTTACTCTACATTCTAAACTATATATATGATATTAATATATAATTCTATTGATATTTTTGAAATAAAAAAAAACTTAGAAACAAGTTAGGTATTAGAGCTTGCATTAAAGAAATAGCACCAAAAATTTCTATTTTATGACATTATTTTATCTTTTACACAACTGTTTGATTTATAAATGTTTTAGTGATTTTTATAACTTTTTTAACATAAAAAGAATTTAAAAATAATTTTTTAAACCTTAACATTAATTTTGGATATATTAGAAGTTCAAAGTGGATTTTCAAGCTAAGCTTATCCCTTTTCAAACTATTTTGATAGTTTGAGTTGTGAATAAATTATGTGACCAATTTCAGGTGTAAAAATGATGACATTTTATGTCTTAAAATGAGATCTAGAAATTTTTATAAAATTTTGACAAAGTTTGATATCTTAAATGGAATTTTCAAGTTAAGAGTGCCTTCTTTGAATTGTTCTGATAATTGGGTGTTAAGGAGACTTGTATGACTTGTTTCAAGAAGGAAAAAATATTAAAACATGGAGTTTAAACATTGGACTTTTAATTCTAGAAATTTTCATGATTTTCAATAAAGTTTCATATTTTAAATGGATTTTCTAATTTTGATATGCTTAATAAAGCCTAGTTGAAAAGCATGTGAGAGTATTTCAAATTCTAAGGTGCATGAACAAAGTAATTTTTATAGAATTTATACTATTAAATTAGAGTATGAATTCTTTATTTTATGTGGAAAAATGGTACTTATATCTATTAAAATTATACATAAAATGCAAGTTTGAACATGCCTAGGTTTGAAAGTTGTAGAATTTGGAAAAAATAAAAATTGTATGCTACATGGTTTTGCTAATAAAAAAACCATGTCATATTAGGTATTTAATGTATGGTCTTATTCATTTTAGCTCTTCGGGATGGTTGGTTAGTAAACCCACAAATGACCTACTTCAAAATCTTTGATCTTTAGTTCTAAAAAGGTAATCTCAAGGTTCACTTTCTTAAATAGGAATTAGATTAGCTTATTTATCTTATAGGTGGCCAATATTAGATTTTTATCATGTTAGAGCTTAGGATTTGATTGGGGGTTTTTAATATATGATTAAATATTAGGAATTTAGTGTTCGCATGTGTTAATGTATGATTATTTGTCATTTAATGATTGTAGAAGATTAAAGAGTTCAACCAACAAGCACTGGTTGACCATAAAAGTAGTAGAGTCAAACCTAAGTATTTCAACCATTATTGTGTGTAGATGATGTTTAATCTAGCTTTTTATGTTTTTTAACTACTTCCATATTTTTAAATCATTATTTTCATTATTTATTAATTTATTATAATTTATCCATATTTTACTTCCTTATATATGGTAGAGCTGTAGTTACTTTTGAAATAAACATTTTAAAAAATCTTCTTTAAAGCTATAGTTATGAAAATTTTGGTTGAAATGATGGTACAATAATTGAAATGGTTTAAATGAGTTATTTTATTAAGAAAGACATGTTTATGCAACATACTTGTTGGAATTTATGGAAAGGTCATGATTTTTGCAAAAGAATGAAATGGTTTTGAATTGAGGAATATAAAATGATTAACATGTTTGGAAATGAAATATAAAATGATACAAAGATTGTAAGGTTAAAAGCCTTATTAGATTGGTTATAGTTGGTTCATGGGTAGAACCGATATGGATTGAATAAAGATAGAACTTTTATGACTTTGAAATAGGTTTTAACCATAACTGAGTTATTTAAAATTATTTACCAAAAGATTTTCTTTTGTAAAATAGTTTTCTATGGCTATTTTTTCTATAATTTAATAAACTTGTTTTACAAACTTGTTTTGGGAGAAAACTAGTTTAAAAACTATAGTTAGCAATAATTATGAATTCAATCTTAGTGCACCTTGGTTAGAACCTTAGTTAGCAAGGTATTGCTAACCCCATCTATGAGCTATCACGTATGGAATGGAATCTAGTAACTTTATGGGTTACGATTAATTAAGTTAAGAGCTCTACACATCACATTAGTATAAGATGTGGTAGGTTGGTTAATTTACTATATGAGCCATGTGCTTAATAGGCTAGGAGCCTTTCACAAGTTTATTATTTTCAATTCTTAAGTGCTATATTTTCAATTCCTATTTATGCTAAAACTTCATATTTATCTATATTGTTATGATTTAATTTGTCATGATTGGAAACTCCTTATATTATGAATTGATATCCATGATCTCTCTATTGCATCTTATCCTTAGTGTACTTGATTTAATTTAAAATTTTAAAATTTTTATGAAAACCCATGCCTTAACTTACCCAATTTCCATTAGGGCAATTTAATCTATTCATTGAGTCAATGATCATTATTGTGTTTTTTATATTTTTCAAATAGAAGTGAAATTTCAAGACTATTATCCTTAGCATTACAAATAGAAAAGTGTCATATAATATTAAGTTGCACATATTATTCATGTGGATAAAAAAGTTAAAGTATTAAAGCTTATGTTTGAACTTTTAGAATTATTCTATAACTCACAAGCAATATTTAGCTTTGGTTGTGTCATAACTTGTTTAAATTATAAAAGATTATGTTTATATAAATGTAATTTACCAAATGTTTTAAGGAAAAGTCAATGATAGGACTATTGACTATGCTAATGATGTAAACATAATGTTAATGATAAAAGGTATGATGTCCATGCCAAGACTATTAGACATTTAAATAAATAAATGTATGCATAATAGCTACCAAGTTATAATTTTCCTAAGTGTTATAGAAAGCTTGCATGGCCTAATTTATGTATGTTTCCTTTAAGGTCATGTATCGATCATAACCCTTTATTTTAGGTTATGACAAAGTTAGTATTTTAGTCTAGGTTTTCTTTGTATGGGAAAATTGATCCTTAAGGAACTTTCGCATGTGAAAAGTGATGAAGTGTGACTCTTTGCCTAATGGCTCCTTTTAATAGGGGTTAAAGTTGCATTGGCAAGTGCTAAGGATTGTCATTTAAAACTAGTTCACACCAAGTGCTCATCACACCACATTCTCATTTAAGTTTAGAAGTAGATAAGGAGAACATACTACGTGCTCATGTCATACCAAGCACTATATCTCACCAAGTGCTTGAAAGGAATAGGCAGGGAGAATGGTAATTAAAATGAATATATAAGGTGGGTTGAAAGATTAGTGTCATACTAGTGAAAAAATCTCCCAGCACTAGTAGTGATCCTTGACACTAGAGTTATAACAATGTTAATATCAGAGTATAGGTTTCCTTATATTGTTAGAGAGAATGTTCTTTAATAAGCTTATGATTATGATTATATTGCTGGTCATTTTCATAATTATGCCATTACAAAAGACATGTAAGGTTGTTATCATTTCTTTGGTTTGGTTAATTAAATCATCCTTGAGTCATGAATTATGGTTATGTTATGATATAGTTGTTATTTTCATATTAAGTGGAGATGACACTTAAAACTTGTACTCAAGATATAAAGGAAATTATGTAAATTATGTATTTAATGAGGCATTTGTTAGGCCTTAATCTTCTATTAGTAGAGGTAGTGGTGCTATAGATCTCATAAGCATAAGGAACATATCAGAATAAATAGCAATGAAGACCTTAGGGGTCATACATCAGTAACACCTAACATGGCTACCTAACATGGCTAAGTTAATGGTTGGCTTGTAAAGGCTTCAAAGGATAATTTAGACCTTTATTAACTTATTAGCTAGGTAAGACAGATAGGAAAGTGGACTTTAATCTAGGAGGGCTCTTCATAGCAATGAGACTCATGTCAAACAATCTTCAATTAGTACAAAAGGGCTAAGAAACAATCATAAGAGATAGAGCTAAATAAGTCACCAAAGTTTAGGACAATCTAATAGAAAGAGAGCTCTATGTTAAAGTTATAGGAAATTTCTTATTAGGTAGTGCCATTGAGAGATAGGGGCATGTTTTCGTTATAGCCAAGTCAGCTATTTGAGGAGGGATTGCCCCCAATTATAAAGAGTATCTAACTAAAGAATAGTACATATAGTTGTACCATTAACATTAATTATAATTGAATATTCAAATGAATTTCCAACTTAAGATGGCAAAGGTAATGGGCAACATAAGATCAAGAGATAATATTCAAGGCCAATAAGATGAAGGCCAAGCATGCAATCTCATTTAAACCTCATAAGATGTCTAGGAATTTGGTGCCAATATGATAGGCATACTTGTAGTTTGTTCTTATATTAAGCATGTGTTATTTTAACCCTAAATCCATGTGCTCTATATATTCCTTCTATTTGTCTTTTAGCTTGGAAAGACCTATCATTGTTGATAATCTCTTCTTGTTGTATTTATTGGGGAGCTTTACATTGTTAAATACCTTATGTAATAGTTGGGGTTGATAAACAAACATTAATCAATCTAAGTGCAATATTATTGATTTCAATGTAATCTTCGGGCATGGATTAATTAACTATTGGCATGCCATTCCTAACTATCATTAGAAAGTAGTTAAGTTTGATCCTAAATACAAGATAGAGAATTATGAGTAGGCAATATAGGAAAATTATTTAATGTAGTAAGCAAATAGTGTCAGTCTTGGTTTTAGTAAGCGAATGTATATTTTAAATAATATGAGTATTGTGGATTTTTTTTTAGATTGCAAAATGGATTTAAAAAAAGTTGATTAGAGTAGTGTAGCAGAAGTATGAAGGCAACATAATAAGTTTGAAATGATAAGTGAAGAAGGGATTATGATTTAGATAGAAATATCAAAGGAAGGTTGTTTTAAAATGATATTAATGGAAAAAATTTTTCTAGCACCAGTAGTTATTCCTAACACTTTAAGTCCTAATAAAGGTGATACTAATAATAATTTTACCAATAATAATTTTTGTTACATAAGACAAGTATCTTAGAGAAACTATTTTGGATTTACTATTTGTAGTTGCTAGTAGAATAAAGAGTTCATATATGAAAATGAATATAGTAAGACTAAGATAACATTTCCAAAGGTTTTCATAGGTTGTTAACAATTCTAAATATCATTGTCTGATTTAGTGAAAATTTACATATGAAATTTTTTAAGGGGTAAGAATTGTAATACCCATTAAAAATGAGTAGTCATAGACAAATTGAATTAAATCGGACAATGTCTAAGAGTGGATAATTAGTAAAATTATTATTATGTTAATAAAAATATTTATTGATGATAGTGGATGAAAATTTATTTCAAATTATTTAGAGGAGAATTTTAAAGATTCAAAAGAATTTATAAGAAATTAGTAAAAGTAATTCAATAATTTTGAGAGTAGTGATATGAATTTTAGTAATGGAAATTTTACAAAAACTTTCATGAATGATTAGAGTAATTTTATAAGCATTCAAAAATTCCAAGGTTGATGGGATTTTGAACTAAACTAAAACTACTACTTAAAAATATTTGGAAAATTGCAAGAAAGATAAAATTAAGATTTATGGCTAAAAGGTTGCAACCTTAGGAGATAAATTGAGGAGAAATATGATCATGAAGGGTAATGATGAAAATTAGGTTATTAAGATAAGATGATAAGCTTGGAGCAAACATAAAGAAAATTAATAATATTGAAATATTCTTTAATTAAGATGAGCCTAGGTTAGGATATGCTTAGGAATCTTTCATAGCATCATCTTTAAAAAGGAATCAAGCATAACTTGTTCCCTAAATAAGAAAGCATACTATCAGCCAAAAGATAGGGAGAAAAAGATAGAGAATTTGCAAATTTATAGACATACTTTACTATAGCACACTAAAATAGGAAGGTTAGAATCAAAACTTCACACACATTTAACTTGAGACTCGCGAGTTAGAAAGAGAAAGAGAGGAGGTTGATCTCTTAAAGCTTTTTCTTCGCCTCTAAAGTGAGAAAGCAAGCTTTCATGAGTTGTTGTTAAGAGTTTTAGCTCTAATATTAGGAAAAGGTAGAACTTTATAAACCCTAGTAAATTCTATTCATCTTCTCAAAATTTTCTCTAAGAGCTCTTTACTAACATTAAATTATTTCAAACATTACATCTTGGATAATAGGTAGAAAAAGGAAGTTTTTCCAGTTTTGAAGATAAGTAAAGATCCACTGTTGATTATTCTTCTTTTCAATTTTCTTTTAAGAAAATTGTTACATATGAGATATATATACCTAATATTGTGATTAATTGTCATTTGTTATGCTCAAACCATAAGAATTCATGATGGATTACTTGTCTATGTTATAATGATATATTGAAACCACTGGAATCCATGTGGAATGTTCATGAAAGTGGTATTTCTCAATGGCAAGAAAGGTTTTTTGACTTAGAATTTTGAAATGAAAGTTTGAAGATGGCTATTTGACATTCTTTTTGAGTAAAATATTTGAGTGATTTTCTTAAAAATTAAGGCATAAAAAATGTTTTGAAAAGGGTAGTTTTGCAAAAAAATTAAATAAATTTAAGAGAAAGATGGAAACTATCTTTTTTAAATATACTATTTAAATTGTTTAAATTTAAAAAATTTATTTTCCTAACAAGTTTGAAACAATTAAATTCATTGATGATAAAATTAAATTAAAACTCACATGTTTCTTTGAAAATTTATCACAAGATTTAAATTTCAAAAACTAGTATAGATCATTTTATATTTTGCAAAAAAAAATAAATTTGAGAGAAAGGTCCATTATAACATATAAATATTAATAATTAAAAATTAATAATATATAATAAATATTAATAGTTAATATTAAATAAATTATATAAATAAAATATTAATATTAAAAATAAATTAATATTATAAAGAAAAAGAAAGGACGATTTGAAATGCAAGATTTAAAAACATATCTCTTTATGACACTAGTGATAAGTATTCTATGGTCAGAGCTTTGGCTAGCTTTATTGATAGAGATCAATCTTTTATTCCTAGATGTGTTGATATTCCATTTTTTTTTCATTCTAGTTATTGAAACAGGAAGGAGTGAAGAAATTAATCCTTTTTTATTTTTCATTTTTTAATTTGAATAAGTTAAGAAAAGAAAAAGTGAATTCAACCTTAACAATACTTGCAATCTGGTCTTGAGTTTCAATTAAATTCTAAAAGTAGGATTCATTTCTTATTGTAAATATTCATTTTTGCGGAATAAAAAAGAATACAAAATAAGGCTTAAAATTGGTAGAAATAATTAACTCTACTTTCCTAGAGTTTAGTCTTCAAGGAATTTTTATTTTATGATCTCATTGGAAATTATATAAAGACAATTATTATTTAAGCTCCATTTTGCATAACTAGCTAATAAGTTAGCTGATAGTTGATTAGTTACTTGATAGCTGATAAGTTAACTAATAGCTAATAGTTAATAAACTAATTAAAGTGTTTCAGTAAAATTAGTTGTTGAACTAGTTGAAATTGCAAAGTGACACAAAAGGACATACTAATATAAATATATATAATTAAAATAATTTATATTTATCTAAAAATTAAATTATATTAATGTAATTAAAAGGTTTAAATAAAAATATAATTTCTAATATTTAATTAATTATATTTTATAAAATTATATATTTATTTACTTATATAATTTTTATTTTATTATTTATTATAAAATTATAATTACTTAAAATATAATTAAATATATTTTTTAAAAATTACTTAAATTTATATTACAAAATATATGAGTTGTAAATTAAAAAAAAGAATAAGGATAGATTTGAAAAGAATTTAAAAAATTAGTAGCTTATAAGTTATAAATTATTCTAGGTAACTTATTAAATCAAAACTTATAAGTTACCTAGAGTAACTTATAAGCTAGTGTGAAAAACACCTCTAAATGTTAGTTTATAGCGTATTGACCAAGTCAATAAGCTATAAGTTAGCTTATTTGTTATGCGAAATGGAACCTTAATATAATTATTTGTGCAAGTATTTTATGATTAAGAAGCAACTACCTATTATACAAATTATACGCAAATATACTATAGCTATTGTATTCTTGATTTTTATTCTCTAGGACTTACTGCATTTATTCAACTAATCCACAAATTATGAAAATCTCTCTTTTTTTCTATCTCTATCTTGATGAGTAGCTTTTATTTTGTGTTAAGGAATAGTAAGTCTTGAATAAGTCTCCTAAAGGCTTGAAGTAAATAAATGAGTTTTTATCTAATGTTTTTGTTTTATATATCCTTTTTAATTTTAGGCATTAAATAAATGAAACTTTGATGAATAAATATTTTTATTCTATTTCTTTTAGTTATTCTTTCCCCTTTTTCCTAGTCCATTAATGACAAAACAGATTATTCTAGTGTATAAAATAAAAATCCCAATGGCTTTTGCTACTATAACTTTATTATTTGAATTTTTAAGCATTTCACCTCAAAATAAGAAACTATATAGAGATTAGGTATAAAAAAATAGTAAATGAAATAGAAATGGATAAAGAAATAATGGGTTCCATCAGTTCTATGGTTACTTCTTAAATAACGAGGTCCCATCTATACACTAGAGCCCTTTCCTTAATCAATGCCATTGTTAATTTGTATAGTTCACACTCTTCAACTCTACCCATGAAATATTGAGTGATAGGTCTTTCACAACAAAATCTACCTACATAGTGATGGTATTTAAGTATAAAAATTAGTTGAGTAACTAACCTTATTAATCCATTCTTGCAAGTTTTAAAATAGGATGTCCCTTACTTAATAGATAATTATTTGCTACTAATGGGAAAGTCTTTCAAATTTGAAATTGCAAATTGAGAAGATTGGATTCGCACCAATGGAAACTATAAATTGGATACAAAATAGAAAGACAGATATTTAAAGATAGTTTCTTGCATTCTATCTTATTTCACATATTTCATTAATATTGATCACCAATATTGGAATATTTTCTTCTTTATTTCTTTTTCTTAGTCCATGATCTGAATGAGTTACACATACATCCCATACATGTTCCTCAATGTTGAGGGTATCCTAAAGAGTGAAAGATTTCGAACATTTTTTATTAGTTGTCATGTGCTTCTAATAAGTTGTCTCATAGTTAGCATGTTTGGCCATATACACAATTGGATAGTTTAGATCAATCCTAATTTGATGATTACGAATTATATATATTCTCTCTATTAATATAGAATTGAAAATATTCTATTAAACTCGATATGATAATAAAATTTCAAAGTTAGGAGTGGAATACTCACTAATTTTTTATTCAATTGCTACAAGATCAATAATTCCATGAGTTTCAGCTTCTTCTATTGACATAAAAATAGCTCTTTCCATGTCCTTGAATACAACCCATAAAGGTTTTCCCATCCTTTGTATATAAACCCTTGTGATAGTTTCACGCAGTTTCAATAATTCTTCTACTTCTAGGATAAATTCTCCTATTTATGCCTCTTAAAAAGAACTAGTAGTTGATGGGTCATTACCCTAATGATATAATATAAAAAAATGGTTCTTATTTTGCATGACAAAGCAAGAGAGATAAAAGAATAAAAAAAAGATAAGATAGAATACAAACATATTATGCAAGAATCTTTTGTGTATTATATACAACTCTGCAATGGAATTTTTTTACAATCTATTAAAGAAATAGAAAATGTAAGGGTCTATTAGATCTAGATCAATAAATGATCCAGTAACTACCTTTCTTTTCTGTTTTGTGTCATAGTTAAAAAAATTATGATGATTCCATTTCTTTATTATTACATCTCTTATTTAATAATCCTAAAGTTTCTTTTTTTTTTTCATAGTCTTCATAAATATTGTTAAGCATTTTCCTTTTTAGTGTGAAAACAAAGAAGTTTATGACGTTGAAATAGGCTTTTCCCAATAGATGTGATAAAATAGGAAATATCCCTTTTTTATACAATGTTTTTGATACATAATTGAATAATTTTGGAAAAAAAATTCCCATATCAAACTTGAAGTGATGTTCTACTATTACTTAATATTCATATGGTGAAAGCATTGTCTTCTTTTTTTTTCCTTTAAATAAAAGAATCATTAGTTTTAAGCATGATGGAATGCTAGACATTTAATAATTTCTTCTCGTACCAGAATAAAAAATCCGATCAAAGTGGCTAATCCTATGCATACTATTTGTACATCTAGTTGTACATATTGTATAGTATCATAAATCATTATTCGTGTATTACTTATCTACTAGAAGAGTTTATAAATAAATAAAGATCTCTATGATTTTCCTCTATACTGAGATATATCATAAGTCTAATAAGCTAATTGAATATCTCACTATCAATCACTTAGCCTAAAAAATGTAGTCTTTCTCAATAAAGTCAATTAGTTAGGATAAAATTTTATCGCTTAAGAGCCGTACTTGCTCCTTTTGATGCATATAGTTCACTAAAAATTACCAAAAAGAATTAATATGTAAAGTTAACCCCTTTTTTTTCATAGTGGGCTTTTTCTTAAATTTTTTAATAAAGATGACTTTTAACCATTTAATTAGGTTACAATAAACATGTTATACTAAAAAAATAATAATGTACTAAACTTATTGAACTAAGTTCTTATTAATGTATTGTTTTCATTGAGATCGAACCTAAATGCAATGTAATTTTCTTATTTTGGAATGGGTTTCTTCAATTCTTCCTTTTAGCTTTCTATTGTACTTCATGTAATAAAGAAAAGATTTACCCAATATGGATTTGCACATATAGGACAAATATTCTAATACTATATCTTTTTGCTATGATTTCTTTTTTTTTTTCAATTTATTTCATGGTTTCCACTAAATATTTGATGAGTAATAATCATATATATATTACCAATTGAATTTTTTTTATAATAGAGCTTGGATTATTCATTTTATTAGTTATTGGTCCAACCAATCCAATCATAGATTTTTCTAAATTGACAATATTAATCTACATTCGGATATCCTCTTAAAAAAAGTTCTAATTCAATATGACACTATTTGACATTTCAAATTTTTGATAATTCAATCAATATTTTTAGAGAGAAAGGAAGGATATCTCGAGTAGGGGAGATAACAAGGAAATATCACATGACCTAATATATTAGACAAGTCACACTATATGTTAACCTACAAGGCATCTTCTTCTTCTTCTAAACTCTATAGGGTACTTTTGGAACACCAATAAGCATAAAATGATGACACAAACAGTGGTATATCACACTCTTATATGGAAGCATACTAATGGGTTTATTATCTTAATAATAATTGTTCATTATCCTATTTTATTTTATCATAGTAACAAATAAATAAATAAAAGACCAAATGAATAAAGGAAAATTCTTATGAATAGTGAATGGGTCCTTTAAGTGATGAACAAATATGTTTGTATTCACTTATATACATAAAAATATGCATATAAATAAAAATAGAGTTAACTCCCTCTTATCATTATGTATTATTACTTATCAATTATAGAAATGATCGACTTCTTTTTGTTCTTATGAATAAAATTGTTCCATTATTACTAAACAATTAGACCAAATATTAATCCTTTACATAAGATAATCCATTGATAAAAAGAGGGTCAATAGTATATTTTTCCAATGCAATAAAGTTACATAATATCTATTTTTTGTTAATATAAGGGGCATATTCATGGGCTTACCTTAGCATCATGTCCATATAATTGTATTGTATTGAATGACTTTGGTCTTTTGCTTTTTATCCATATGATACATATAACTCTGGTTGCTAGTTAGTCCAATTCAATGGCTCTATATGAATTAACAATTTTTTATCCTTCTAACCCCATTCTTGACCTAATGTGAAGACAAGGTATGTTCATTATACCCTTCATGACTCATTTAGGAATAACCAATTCATAGGGTGGTTAGAATATCATAGGAGGGACTATAACAAATTTAGGTGATTAGCGTTATGGAAGTGTGGTTGGGGTATATATTGTGTCTTTTAGCTTGTGCTTCTTGGTAGCTATCTAACATTGGGGTAATTAAGATCTAGAAATCTTTTAGAATAATGTATAGGAAAATCATCTTTAGATTTGTCCAAAATCTTTATAATTCATTTTTTAAGGGTAGCTTGCTTTAGTTTTGGCACATTTCATATAATAAGATTATATAATCCTGGAATATGGGTGTTCAATCCTTATGGACTAACTAGACAATTATAATTTGTAAATCCTACGTGAGTTATGGAAGGTTCTAATCCTTTTGTTCTTAAAGGAATAACTTCTCATTGTATTACAATAAGGACATTAGGCATATTAGCGGGCCTTTTCCATTTTAGTGTACATCCACCCTAATATTTGTATAAAAGATTACATATGGGAAATATTGAAATCGTACTTTCTAATAGTATTGCCATTTTTTTACAGCTTTTGTTATTGTTAGAACTATGTGGTATGGTTAAATAACAACCCTGACTGAATTATTTGGTCCCACTCATTATCAATAGGATCAAAGGTACTTTTAGGAAGAAATATATTAAAGAGTTGGCATTGGACTAGCCAAAAATCAAAATTTATAAGATGTTTGGTTTAAAATTCCTAAAAGTTAGCTTTTTTATGATTACATTGACAATAATTTAGTAAAATTGATTGTTTAGAATGGGCTCAAGGACAAAGGGGATGGAATAACTATTGGGTGGTTAGGACACCCTATCTTTAAAGATAAAGAGAGGCATGAACTAATTGTATGTCCTGTGCCTATTTTTTTTTTGAAACATTTCTAGTTATCTTGGTAGATAGTGATGGAATTGTCAGAGTCAATGTTCCTTTTAAAAGGGCAAAATCTAAGTATAATGTTGAACAAGTAAGTGTAACTATTAAGTTCTATGGTGGTGAACTCAATAGCGTCAATTATAATGATCCTGTTATTGTGAAAAAAATATGCTTACTATGCTCAATTGGGTGAAAATTTTAAATTAGATCGTGCTACTTTTAAATTAGATCATGTTTTTCATAGTAGTCTAAGGGGTTAGTTTACATTTGGAATTAGATCGTGCTACCTTGAAATTAGATCATGTTTTTCATAGCAATCCAAGGGGTTGGTTTACATTTAGACATGCTTTGTTTACTTTACTTTTCTTTTTTAAACACATTTGGCTTGGTGTTAAAACCTTATTTAAAGATGTTTTTACTAGTTGGCCTAGATTTGGATGCTTAAGTGGAATTTAGAGCATTCCAAAATCTTAGAGATCTAACTACAAAAAGACTAGTCGAATACAACACAACATTGTTCCATTCCTTCTTCGACTTTTTTTTTCTTTGTTGTAATTTAAATTTGACATAGGCGAAGCTTGATAAATTTTGATTTAATTTTTTTTCTTTTTTTTATCTTGGGGATCAATCCAAAATAAATAGGCATGAAAGCTATAATTGTAAACCATAATCAAATCAATGGAAGTATTTGTTTATACATTCCTCTTAATCTCAACTTTAGGAATCTTTTTTTTTTCACTATTTTTTTAGAGAACCATCTAAAGTTCCAACTATAAGGATGAAATGATTTTTTTCATTCTATAAATTGAAGTAATAAGCCTCCCAATATTGGGAGGCTTATTACTTTAACTAGTCCCAATGTTCTTTAAATGAATCTCTTAGTTGTTAAGAAGGTTGCCCAAAAGTAGTATATAAGGCATACCTAGTAGAACTTAGAAGTAAACTAGATATAAAGATTGCAACTAAGGTTGCTATTTCCATTTTTATATAATTTCAAGACCATAATAGATCTAAGATGGATTTACAAGAGAATGGTATACAAAGTCAACAGATCCAAATAAATAAAAAAATAGGATTAATAATTACATAAACCCTTGAGGGTAGCTTTAGATCTAGTCTAAGATGAATTATTGTAGAGTAGTTATTGAATCCATTGAATTCAGAATATGATAAAGTAGCTCCTGGTAGGGAATGACTCCCTTGATAAGTGTTATAATGGCTTTATTTACAATATTTTTATCTATCATTTTGGAGATTTATAATTCTTCCATTTTATTGGATGGAATTTTGATGAATTAGATTCATAAGAACTAACTAACTTTTTTCAATACAAAAGGATTAGGTCTTATATTAGATCCTTATCTTATTTGATTTTGGTTTTGTAGTCTAACCGCAAAATTTCTTTGTTTCAATATTTCTAGAATATAAGTGTGTGACTTATTAGAATTGATCCTATTGATAGTATACAAGAAGGCACTTTCATCTTTAATAGAAATGGTTTTACCCCATTAAATATTTATTCTAGTATTTAGAACACAAAATAGATAATAGATAAAATATATTCTAAAATATTATAACTATTATTAGAGCTATGATTCATATTTAGTATTTAGACCTTCCATTCGAATTTCAAAAATTATTTCAACGAATTAGAAGTTCTATATCAAAAGATTTCTAACCTTCCAAAATGTTGCTTATCATTATTTTGATTAAAGGACAAATATTCTTTTTTGTATTTTTTCATTATGCCTATTCATTGAATAAAATAAGTGATGATCCAATAGTTCTTACTCAAAGAATTTTTAGGCTTGGATTGAAGGCTTTAGTGAATCATTGTGTTTTGGTATGAATTTGAGAATTTTTTTAATTGATTCATAAGGTCTTAACAAGAGAATTCCGATCAATAATAGCAAGTATTACACATACCAATAAAATAAAATAATACTAATAAAGAAAATAAAAAAGGTAAGTATATATAAAATATTTAATAGGCTTGTAACATCAATATAAAAAACAAGTGAGCTAACTTGATATTTTGGCATTATAACCACAAAGATGATCTTTTGGATTTTATATTTTTCCTATCTTAAGAGAATAATGAAATTATAGGATAAATTTAAAAAGTTTCAAACTATTACACATATACATTAAAACTAATATTTTGGTATTTCTGGTTAAGTCCTATGAGAGGAAATTTTCACATATGACTCGTAGAGTGGGGAGTCTCCTTAGTTTACCTATCTCAATAATGTCAATGATTGGTTCAAAGAATTTCTTAAGATTCAAATGATTGCAAATGACATAGCTAGTAAATATGTTCATCTTCATGTCAACATATTTTATTGTTTAGGAGAAATTACACTTACTTGTTTTTTAGTCCAAGTAGTGATGAGGTTTGCTATGACTTTTTACTATCATTCTACCATTACTAAGGCTTTTACTTCTTTCAATTTATAATGACTAAAGCTAACTTTGGTTATTTAATATGATTAGTTCATTGATGGTCAGCAAATATAATGGTCCTAATAATGATCTTGCACATATTTCATGTGTATCTCACTGGTGGCTTTAAAAAACCTCATGAATTGACATGGATTATAGGTGTAGTTTTGATTGTATTGATTGTATCTTTTAGTGTAACTAGTTATTTATCCTGAGACCAAATTGGTTATTAGGTAGTAAAAATTGTAACAAGTGTACCTAAAGTTATTCCTGTAATAGGATGGTCTTTGGTGGAGTTATCACATGGAAGTGCTAGTGTTGTATAATCTACTTTGACTCATTTTTATAGCTTACACACTGTTGTATTACCATTTCTTACTATCATATTTATGCTTAGTGCACTTTCCAATGATATGTAGGCAAAGGATTTCTAGTCCCTTATAAGGAATATGGATCATAAATATTTGTAATCAACTTCACAAAATTGGATTATTTATTTGATAGATACAAAAAGTTAATAGTTAAAATGAATTTTCCAAAGAAAAAATGAATGATGAGGTGTGACTTGAACTATTAATTAAGTTGTCCAGATATATGACATATTTTCCATATTTGAATTCATAATTAAATGTATCTTCATTTTAACCACCACACAAGCCCCCCACAGAGGGTACATTGGTTTGCTTGAAGAGAATCCTTTTTATGCTTAAACTCCATTATATTTTGCATGAATAGGCTCCATAATATCCAATAGAATAAGTGATGTTATAATCTAGATAGATTGTGTCTTATCTATTTCACTTAATTAAATAGTATAAAAATGTATTCATTTTCTTTGCATTTTCTTATTTTTGATACTATATACTATTAAAGTGAAACAAAGAGATCTAACGAAGAACAAAATCTAGATTATATTAATAGCAAGTAGATCCTTTGCATGCAAAAATTTTCTCAATTTCTTTTAGGTGATAGAGGTTAATTGTAAGGTATAAGATGACCTAGAAAGCTCTTAATCATGATCAACTTTGTAAGCCTACTTAGGTGTTAAGCATTTACTTATTTACTTATTATATTATAAGAATTGAATTACTTGCAATAGATAGTTTAACTCCAAAAATGAGAATCTAGTAAATTTTTTCTTCCATATAATCCTTATATCGTATATGTATGTGTGCATAACATATAGATTTCTTATATAAGATATATATAGTTCACTTAATTCATGCTCGAGTTGAATGATGAAAAATTATCATATCTAATTCTTTCAAAGGATGGATCAAATCAATATGAATTCACCTATCCCAATAACAAAAAAAAAACTAACTTGAATTATCTTATATTAAGAGCTAAATTGCTTAAAGGAACATGTTATAATTATTATAGAGAACTCCTATGGCCCAAATTTTTTTTATATTTTTCTAGCAGTAATTCTAGGTACTATTGCATGTAATGTAGGCCTAGCAATTCTAGAACCATTAATGATAGGGGAACCGGCAGATCCATTTGCAACCTTTTTGGAAATATTGCTAGAATGGTATTACTTTCCCATATTTCAAATACTTTGTATAGTGCTTAACAAGTTATTGGGTGTTCTTTTGATGGTTATAGTACTTACGAGATTATTAATAGTACCTTTTTTAGAGAATTTTAATAAATTCCAAAACCTATTTTATCATCCAATAGTAATAAATGTCTCTTTGATTGGTGCTACAATGACCATTTGGTTAGGTAGTGGGCAATAATAACAATAAAAAAATTCCTAACTTTAAGTCTTTTTTAAATTGATTTAATTGTGAAATAAAATAGCTTGCCATGTGTAATGTCCTGAATTTTTAATTCCATCATTTGAATTTCTAAATTCTGAGGCTGTAGAAATGAAGAGCACGTTTGAATTAGCTTGGTAGGTAATCTTAAGTTGAAAGGAATTAAGTGCAAGCGTTATCGAAATTTTGAAGGAAAAAGGGTAATAGAAAAGGAATTAATTTTCCTAAACAGTATAGATTATTAAAGGAGGTTAGAAAATCCTAGAAAGAGGAGTTGTCTAAGTCTGACAGTATAAAGAATTTTTAAATAGACAAAAACCCTATGGACCAAATTGCAAAGTGTAAAATCGGTATGAGTTAAAATGTGAATAACCAAGAATTTGGAGTTAAAGTGTGAATAATCAAGAATTTGGGGTCTAATATGTAATTTTATTTAGTGTGGCCAATAGACACATGACAAGTGTCATTATTAGAAGAAAATGGCAATAATAGCCTTACTAATTGTAATAAAGGACTAAAATACCCTTGTAATTACTAAAAATGATCAAAATACCCTTGAAGCTTCATGAAAACTCTTCTTCGTTCTCT
>JAIUCU010000257.1:0-80692 GCA_020226215.1 Sindora glabra
CAATGAATTTTAAAAACTTTATATTGCGACAACCATAATTTTAATTTTTGTTATAAAAATTACAACTTTAAAAGGATTCCGTCTATAATTTGAAGCAAAAAGATTTTTTCTGTACAATTAACATTTAAAAAGCTAATTCTTTTATTAACTTCAGTAACAAAAGATATTTTACCTTATGAGCCTTTGTTGATAATAAAAATTCAAATTATATAAAATTTTTGAAATAATCATAGAAATATTATGATGGGTATTTTAGTGCCAACTTATATTTTCTTAATAAAAATGAACAAATTGATTGCATCAACATTATTAATTTATTAATTTAAAATATTACAGCTCTCCAATTTAGAAACAAATTAAAAATCAATTATAACCATTTATAATCGTAAACATCTAGCTAGAAGCAAATAAAATTACAGGGAACTGAAATAGGGAACTGAAGTCCATTTGTCAGATTGTTATTTACCCATAGAAAAAATTATGTCTACATAATAAATAAGTTAGTTTGTAATTTATTAATTTAGTTAATAAGTTATAAATTATCTTCTAGAGGTATTTGATACAATCAAAGCTAGAATTTTATAAACATTTATTTGATAAGTTTTATAAGGAAACTTATAATTTGTAAGTTAGTAATTTTTTAAAATTTTCAAATTTTTGCCTATTATTTTAATTAAATAATAACCCATATCCTAATTATGTAAATAAATATTTAAAATATTCTCATTAATTTAATATAAATAAATAAAATTAAAGTAAATAAATAAATATATGATTTCATAACATATAATTAATCAAAATTTAGGTTATTCTATTATTATTTGAATAATGAATAAATAACATAAAATGTCATAAACATAATTAATTAAATTTTATGTAATTATATTTTTACTTTAAATATTTTGATTACAATAATATAATTTAATTTCAAAATAAATATGAATTAATTTAATTGATATACCTCCTTATATTAATTTGTCCTTCTATATGATTTTATATTTTTATCTAATTCAATAGTTAATTTTGTCAAACATTACTAGTATAATCAATTAACTTATCAGCTAGTTATATAAAGAAGAGTCTTAACATCTATCTTTCAACAAGGGGCTAATTAGAAATGGATTATAATTATAAGTAACCAATTCGAAACAAATAAGTTATATATAAGAAACAATTTCAAAATTTGTTGAAATTATAAAGGACATGAGATTAATTTAACTTACTAAACATTGAGTTTAAATTTAATTCATGATCAAAGTCTTTAAACAATTAAAAAAGTTGACAATTGACATGTGTGATAATAAATTTTAGCCATAATTAGATGAATATAAATTAATTATTTTATAAAAAATGAAAAAGAAGTAAAAGGATGATATGAATATTTTTCTCTAAATGTTATTCTTAAACAAAATATACCTAACTTTTATTTTTTATTGTTAAATATTTGTAACTCTTTTCTTAAAATTACTTTAATAATTAAAAAATTATTGTGAAAGTTAATATTAAAAATGAAATTTATATGTATGATGATATTTGATAATAAAATAAAATAGTTTAACTTTTATATCTAACAAGTGAAACTATTTTATCATATGCAACCCAATTATATTCTAAAATATATATTTTCTTAAAAACATTTTCATTAAATTTTATTTTCCTTCGAAAATCACAGGCCAGAAAAATGAGCTTCAAAGGAAAATAATTTTAGTCCATTGGGTAGTTAAAGTCTTAATATTACTGCGTACTATATTTTTTAGAGTTAAAGCAGCATCCTTAAATTTAGCATTCATTTTATCGTAATATAAAAACATTTATTTTTTTAAATATAATAAATCATTTCCAATTTTACTGTAAAACCTAAGTTTTTAGTGTCAGCATAGTATTCTAATATTTTTACTTCAAATATGGAGATGAACAAGCACAGCTCGGTGCATTTCCAAAATCTTAAACTCTGCAATCATGGTCCGTTTGGATCTATTTTCATTTATTAAATCATTCTCAAAAATTATTTTTTATTTTTAAAAATAAATTTTAAAATTTAAAAAATAAAAAGGATATTTAAATAAATAAATATAAAAATGTTTCATTTAAATGTAAAAGTGGCATGCATAATATAATTAAAGAATAAATTAAGAAAACGTCGAAAATTATTTTTATTTTTTTAAATTGTATATTTGAGGTGATAGTTTTTTAAAAAAATTGAAAACTGTTTAAAACTTCCCTTTTTTTAAAAAATAACAAAAAAAAAAAACAACAAAAGCCTGTTTTAAATATACTGGACAAACAGACTCGATATTACTTAAATGATTAATCAATGGTCTCTTCTATATTGAAAGTTTACGTCTAAATTATGTAATTGAGTTTTATGAAAGGTAAAAAGGGGCCAGAAACCTCAATTGTGTTAAAGATTTCAATTTCAATTAAAGATATCATTTGTTTTGTGAGATGATATGTTTTTATAGAAAAAATTATTTATTTGTATATAAGTAAATGAATTTTATATTATTTATGTATTTCATGACAAAAAAATAAATTGTAATAATATAAAAATATGATGATAAAAATAAATTTTTAAATAAAAAGAGGTTATTTTTCATTACATTCTTATAAATATTTTGTTGTTATTTTAAAATGTCATATTCTATGGAGAATTTCATTTAAGTTTTAAAAAAAATGAAAAATATTAAAATTTTGATTGAAAAATCAAGTGAAGGATGGCGAATATTTATGACTCTTTCTCATAGTTATTATTTTAGCATAACAAGCTCGAAAATACAAGGAAATAATATATTTCACTCCCTTCACATATAATGAGGTGTAACATCTATTAGAATTTTCTATTTTGAATCTATTAATTTAATAATAAAATAAGATGTAAAAGTTTGGCACAATAATTAAGATGACCATGTAGTTTTAGCTCAAATAGTAATCTAATCCATTAATATGGTAATTGGTAGTTTTCAGCAATAGATCAATCCACTAACTATTACAATATAGATAAGGGTCATTACTTTTAAACCCTAAGTTAGTACTGACCACTTCCCATTAGTGATGGAATTTCTCTCTAAAACAAGATACATGACTAAGGTTAATAAAAGTAGTGATTCTTATTAGGAGTTCATAATCAAGCAAATCGTGGACAAATTGTAATACATCAAGAGATATTCTTGTACATCATTTTATCACTAATGGATTCATCAAGTATTTATTATTTTTCATCTAAGTATTAATATTATCCTAATGATTACCTTGTATATCTATAGGAGCATGGATATGACATTAATGATAATAGTGATTTTCTCAAGCCATATCTAGTTCAACTATTCTAATTGGATATATGCTATGAAAGATGAATTGGCTTTAATGTACAATAATCAAGTGTAGGATCTAGTAGAGCTTTTTGCAAGTTGCAAAATGGTCGGATGCAAATGGACCCTTAAGACTAAGAGAGATGCTTAGGGTAAAATCGAGAGGTATAAGATTAGATTGGTAGTTAAAGACTATACCTAGAAAGAAGGCATAAATTACAAGGAAACTTTTTCATCAATTTTAACTAAGAACTCATTTTGAGTTGTCATGGTATTAGTAACTCACTTTGATTTAAAGCTGCATAAGATGGATGTAAAGATGACCTTCCTAAATGATTAACTATCAAGGACTATTTATATGAATCAGTTAAATGGTTTGTAAGAAAAAGGAAAAGAACACCTTATGTCTCGGCTTAAAAAGTCCATATATGGCTTAAACAAATTTCTAGATAATGTTACCTAAAATTTGATGAGGTAGTAACTTCTCTTGAGTTGAAGAAAAATATAGTAAATCAATCCATTTACATACGAATGAGTTTGAGTAGTTTTGTTACACCACATTCTCCTTGCAAGCAATGATGCGAAAATACTACCTGAGACAAAATAAATGTTATCCAAATGTTTTGATATGAAGGATCTTGGAAATATCTCTTATATTTTAGGCATCAAGATTTGTCATGACAGATCTAGAGGCTTGCTTGGTTTATCCTAACAAACATATATTAAGAAAATACTAAAGATGTTTAACATGTTAAAATGGTCTCAAGTTTCCATACCCATTTTAAAAAGGAAAATATTCCCTAAGTCCTAATATCTTCAAAATAATATTGAAATTAAAAGAATGAAAAATGTCCTATATACATTGGTTATCAATAACTTGATGTATGTTTAGATATGTACACTTCCTGACATACTTGATGCTATTAGTGTTCTAGGAAGATACTTGAATAATCTTGGTTAGAGACATTAGACTATTGCAAAAAGAGTCATGAGGTAGTTATAAGATACAAAAGATTACATGCTAACTTATAAGAGATCAAGAGATCTTATAGTTATAGGCTACTTAGATTCAAATTTTGTTGATTATCCAAATAATCATAAATTAACATTTGAATACATCTTTATAATGGTAGGAGGAGTTATGTTATGGAAAAGTGTTAAGTAGTCCTTAATAGCAACCTCCACTACAAAGCAAAATATGTCACGTATTATGAAGCTACTCGCACTACTTTGTGGATAAAGAATTTTATAGTTAGTTTCAAGATTATTGAGATCATCTTTAGACCTTTGACCATCTATTGCAATAATACTACTACTATGAACTTCTCTCGTAACAATAAAAGTTTTATCATATGAAGTATTTTGATATAAAGTACCAATTTTTATGAGAGAAAGTATGTGATCACGTTACATGTATTAAACATATTTCTATGAATTGTATGCTTGTAGATCTATTGACTAAAGACTTAGTAGTAGGAATGTATCATGATCATGTGAGACAATATGGAATTAGCTAAGTCTTTTGATATTTTAGGTTATTGGAAGCATTATGATGTAAATTATTTTCTTGACAAGTATATATAAATGAAATATTCATAATAAAATATTAAGGTTTTGCCACATATTATGCAGAATTTTGTTTTCAACATACTTATAAAGACATTTAAATCTTGTCTTAATATTATATTGAAAATTATGATTCTCATATAGTATTTTAGGCGGATGCTTTGACCTAATGTGTAAAAATTTACATATATTGCTATAATTTTTTTTATGCATATCCCTATAAAATATTATATTTGGTTAGCAAGATATAAGTGTACAATGTATATTTCATTGATATCCCTATCAAATATTATATTATATACTATTAGATGCTTATGATCCTAATTTAGATCAATGAGTGTAAAGATGTCACAATTTACTTTTATATTTTATTAAAGTAGCCACTATTATTAAATTACATAGTCCAAGTGGAATATTAGTAGATTTTTCTATTTTGAACCTATAATTCAATGATAAAATAATATGTAAAAAGTTTCGTTCAATAATTAATGTGATTGTGCAATTTAGGCTTAAATGACAATTTAACTCATTAATATGATAATGAGTGATTCTTAGCAATAAATTAACCTATTAACTATTATAATATAAATGACGGTCACTACTCCTAAATTTTAAATTGATATCAATTGTTTTCCATTAGTGAAGTTCTCCCCAAAACAAAATACACAATTAAGATTAATAAAAATAGTGTTTTTTATTAGGAGTTTGTGATCAAGTAGATTGTGAGCAAATCATGATATATTAAGAGAGATTCATATACATCATTTTATCACTAATGGGTTCATCATTTTATTTTTATTTTTTATCTACATATTAATATTATTTTTTCATATGATTTAATTGGAACCATCATTATTCAAATTAAATTTATCAACGTCATTGATAATTTATTCAATTTTTTTTATGTTCCATTTTAAATGATTTAAAGGCTCAACATTTCTTGTTAATAATTTATTTGAGAGAAAACACATTCATAAATTAATTGAAATTCACACTAAAAAAATTGGAAAGAGACATGATGACCCACACGCTCTTTTATGTTTATTTTCAAATTGAAAATTTAATATTTTTCATGTTTTAAAAGTTATTCGTAGAATTTAAATTTTTAAGAGATTACGTGGTGTTATACTTTATATTAAAGCTAGGAACAATTTGTATTTTTCTTTTAAGTTCATACTACAATTATTAAAAAATTATGTGTTTCTCCCTTTGAAATCCAACGATATTGATAATATAAAAATTGGAGGAATGTTCCAGATTTACATTTTTTTCCTTTAATCCGAAAAAATCAAAGTAGTTTCCCGGGGAGCAGGCATATTAATTCGGTACCGAGTCCCCCACTCAAATTAGAATAATCTCTGTTGAAATGACAAGATATTAATGGTTACATAAAGTTGGACCGGACGCCTCTGAGTTGTGACTTGTGAAAGGGACGATCCCTCGATAATATAAGAACTAATTAGTAATTCATGTGATGATGCTAGTTTTAAATTTATTTTCATATTAACTGAATATGTATTTATATAAATAAATTATATTATAATTCGTTCTATAAATGAGTGTAATTTTTTTTCAATTGAACATTAATTATTATATATATTTTTTAAAATATGTACTATTTACATAATTATATTATCTGACCAGTGTTGAAAAATATATTTACTCTTTTCAAAAAAAATTTCACAATTAATTTGTAGCATGTTTTCTAAACCAAAAGCATTAAGATAAATGCTGATAAAATAGAATAAAATTATTAATTAAAAAGTAATTTAAAAGATATTTATTTATTTATATTATTAACATAATCTATTTAGATAATTTTAATTTGAACTATTAACAATTATATTTTTTTAGATTCTTATGGTAATATACCTTCTTAATTTTTTAAGATTAAATAATATTAAAAGTTAAAAGATAAATAATTATTTATGGCCAACTTTCTTGAATTCTTTTCAATGGTAACACCCCACCTTATGTAAGCTTAAATGACAATAAAGGTTAAAATAAGTAAAAAAGAATTAATCTACTTTTACATTTAAAATTGAATGTAGACTCTCACACCCACAAAAGATTTTTCTCCAAACTAGCACAATTTTTATGCTCCATTTTTTTCATTGAAAAGCATTTTTCATTGGAAAATATCACAACCTAATTTCTAAATCATTATGACCAGTGTAAAAATATCAGCCAAGTATCTTTACAAGTTAATTTCTTAAAACCATTGTTTTTGTGAGAATGTGTATAATGCAAAAATACAAAGTTAAAAAATCCATCAATTTTTTTAAAGTGTAATCAAATTAGAATATAATTTTTCTCTACTAATGAGGTTCAATCCTCTATTCAATAGACAAAACGTCATTTTTAGAAATATATACATATTTATACACATTTTATAAACTTGCCATTTTCATTATTAGAAACAACTTTTCCTAACAAATAGATGTAATTTTTCTCAACACTTGGAAACATTACTTAGAAGTTTAAATAGGTTGAAAATCACATATTTTTTAAAGTTTCACATCACCCTTGAGAAAATAGAACATCAAAAATTTCTTTTTCTTTCTTTTTGAAGAATAGTTTGAAATAAAAAACATGGTAATTTCTTTTTGACTAAAATCTAAGACATAATGAGTTTATGAAGAACCAATGAAGTGATTTTAGAAAAATACATCCTTTAAAAGTACATACTTTCCATACAACAAGATTCCAATAGACAATTCCTTAAAACAATTTTGTCATTGACTTTTCAAGACATAGAAAATGATTTCATAGAAGGCTTACAGAGGAAATTCTTGCAAAGGAGTTAAATACATTTCTAAAAATAGTAGTTCAAATTATGAAACAAATATAATAGAATTGGATCAAGTAGTAAAACTTAGTAAATTAATCCATCATATCACCTTAAAATACTTCAGAGATAATATCAAGTTCAAAGATTGAATTTCTTTCTTGAAAAATCTTGTGAAATATATCATGTGTTTCATTTGAAAGTTAATTGCCTTTGTTGTTAAAGAAAATCACTATTCTTTCCTTTTTCCTTTGAAAAATTTCAAAAGCCTTGTTGCTTTCATATTCCAAAAATCCCCTATCTTTTGCATAAAAATAACAAACAAACAAGTCATATTATAACATATATTGTATTAAAATAATTAAACATATTTGGTTAGTTACTTTATAAAAATAGTTTCTAAGTCATAATAGTATCAAAACTTATATATAGATACTTGCCAAAAAGGGTCATAGTAATAATATATAGCAAAACTATAAATAGATGTACATTTAGATGCTATTGGTGTGTGTCCTAAGAGTTAATCATGAAGATGATTGTAATAATACACAACGTATTATATTTTATTTCCTGACAATACAATTATTATATTTTATTTTCATTTCTTTATTATTATTATTATTCTACATAATTTATAACTTAATATAATAATTATCCCTGGAAGTTGTACTATTTCTAAAATGCCCCCAGTTAAGTATTATTGCAAAAGGGATAGTAATAATACATCGAGACTAGTATGTATAGTGATTGATGATTATGAATCATGGATATGTGATATCAAGTCAATATATGAGTACATTGTTAGTAAATAGATGTACTGGACTGGCCTGTAATGAAAAAATTACATGGATTGTCATATGTCATTGGTTATTCTCATGTGACCACAATGCATATAGTCCTTTAACCTGAAGTAACTATGGTTCCTTACATGAGGAGTTATATACTTTGATATCGTCCTGTATCACCTTTAACCGGAATGCGTTGTAGGACATTGATTGTGAGTCATGAATCATATAGAGGAATGTGAGTGATGTAGATGAGAATTTTATTTCTATTACATAGCAGGAGTGATATCCTTGGGCTGCCCTTTGATTGAGTAAGATTAAGAAATATATGGCTATGCTTAAATGGATTAATATGAGATATTGATCATTTGCTTAAGTTAGTCTACTCAATATCAAGAAACATAAATTGAACATCAGCGAGGATGACACATTCCATGCCTCTAACTCAATTTGGATATCGTTACAAAAGGGACTATGTTACAAAGTATTGTTCACACATTAATTGAATATTGAGTTACAGATATTTTTACTACTTGGGTGGCAGTGATGTATTGCTAGATATCACTCACTATCTATAGTCCATAAATGGGCTATCACTAATGTAGTAATAATCTACAGGGTTACACAAAAGGTGTAGGAATGAGACAATAATTAATTAGACTTTAATTAGACTAAAATTTAATTAATTAAGCTTATTTTCATGTATATAATTATTATTAAAATAATAATTTATTTTTATGTAATATATAATATATATTATGTGATATTATTTGATATTAAAGTAATATAAGATAATTATGTTATTGGATATTAAATAATTATATTATGAGATAATATTATTTTCTAATATTTAATAATTATATACATTTTTAATATTAGATATTTATATTATGAGATAATATTATTATCTAATATTAGATAATTAATGGATAAGTCCTATCTCTCCTCACTCTCTCCGTAATAATGATAAGGTGATAGTTGTTAAGTGATTGTAGAATTTTGGAAGCATTATCCTAGTAGGGTTAGGAATGTTGTATGCCTTAGTTCTATAAAGGGAACTTGAAGACAGCACCTTAAACATACATTAGCTATCATTAAACCCTAAAATCACTTCAAAATGCACTAATCCTAATCCTAGTGAGAGAGAAAAGTATTCTAGCAAATTTGTGGAGGTTGAGAAGTCATCATTCACTCCATATGGATACTGTAGAAATGCTGTACCTTCTAACTGGCGTTTGATTCGTGATTCATCTCACTTTCTCAAGGTTTTATTCAGAAAAAATACAAGCGCACAAAAGGTAAAATCCTAACATTGAATTATACCTTTTTGCATGTATCCTAGGTAGAATTTAGATCAAAATTTTAATTTTTCATTGCATATGATGATCCAAAACCTAATAGATGCTACCCTTTTAACTTTATGTTAACAACTCATCATTAGCTTTATAGGAATTAGGTATCATATTTTTAAAGGCTAGATTGTAGGATGATAAAGGGCTATCATGATCAATATCAAAGCTGCTAATGAACCCATGGAAAGCAAGTATGGCTCTAGATAAACCAACCATTATGGAAAATGGTGGTGGCTAAAAGCATATGATGAAGAACCAAAGTTGAGGGAGTATATGGCTCACTATTGTACTTAGGTATAACCACATGCCTTGCCTTAATATTGGAAACTTTAGGAATGGTATTATTAGAAGCTGCTAGAAATTTGCCACCAAATGTAGGGCTTTCAAGGAAGGGCCTAATCAAATCAAATGGAGGATGTGTAACCCTTACCATTTAAATCCTAAACCAATGACCGATGTTAGTATGGTCAACCATTATTTTAAAATAAAACTCAAGCCTAAACATCCCAGCCCTAGTGTGATATATCTTCCATTAAAAATTAGTAATTTTAGTTGGCATCTTGGTAAAAGTACTTGAAAAATATATCCAAAAGTAAAGTAAGTAATAAAATTACTTAATGAAATAGGTATTATATTAATTTTCTAACCAATTTTAATCAAGAAAACTAGCTATGTATAAGACATGTATCAAACATTTTCTTACCAGGAATATGTTTCCTAGATTATCTTGCATATTAAATAATTTACTTTAAGGTAATAAAATCATATAATGATTTTATGTACAATAACAATATGTAAAACAATTATCAAATGGCATAGAGATATAAAGGTTCCTCTTGGTTAACCTTGTCCCACACATATTCTAGTCTTATGCCTCCAAGTTAACCTTATCTCACATGTTTTTCCATTATGACTTAAAAGTCAAGGTGCCAAGCTAATCCTAAACCACTTCATCAAGTGCAACATAGTCATGTTAAATGTCACATATAACATTCAATCTAGAAATATTAGTTAGGACATAAAGCTTGTGGCATATAGCCATAAATTTTCAAATGACATGAAGCTAATTTCATATCGAGCTCTCACTAGCCCATCGCATACAATAGAGTAAGGTCAAAATGCCAACCACATCCATACCCACGGTATAATATAAAAATAATCTAGCAAAAAGAATTCATAATTGCCTTATCATATTACTAGTGACCATAAGCAATAGTGGTGCTTCCATTTCATATGCTAAATTACTATTTCTCATAAGCATTTTGATGTCTAGTCATTTCTATGTGCCTTATTCACACACATTCTTTTCATACAAATTCATTAGTGCATATACTAGAATAATTCAAATAGAATTTCATGCTTTAACCTTTTAAATATGCTTATGGTTTCGCTATGAAATCCTTAAAGTAGTATCTATTTTTTTTCCACAAAATGCTCATCATGTACCATGTATGCATTCAAGCCATCACCAATACATATTAATCAAGTGAATACTAGTGTGAAAGCATTATGTCCCCTTATGGTTTTCTTAGTAGAACCATGTGGTGCATAACTTGGTTTTTCCAAAGTTCTACAACTTCTATTTTTAAGAAGTTTTAAACCATTACTTTTTGTAATGTCTTTAATATGAATATTATTTTTCCTTCCTAATTCAAGTATTTGACCGCTGGCCAACCATAATAAAATTGTTCAATTCCACCAAGCATTAGCTTCTAAACTAAGGAAACAATCACAAATATGTACTAGGTTCTAACAATTGCCCTAGCACTCATAAATTCTACTAAAGATAGAAATCCCCATTTGAATTTAATGGAAACTTTTAGAATAAATATTGAGGCATTCAATAACAATCACCTTAACATCATTAAGTTTTTTCTTTGCCCAATGCAAGCAAAACAAATATCCTTATATCTAATTATCAAAATACATTAGAAAAGTTACTTTTAGCTTGGAAAACCTAATTCAAATACCAAATTTCAATGAAATATTGTGAAAATTTTTGTAATAGATAATAAGTGATAAATATAATTTTTGAACCATTTTCATACCTAAAATAAGTTATACAAGCTTTCCCATAACTAAAATTTCTAATATGCCCCAAAAAGTGCTATTTTAACTTTTAAAAATCCATTTTATGTGTCACTCTTTGTAGAATTTTTCCAAAAATTTCTAGAACCAAACTACATACTTAAATAAAAACTTCAAATCCTTTTCATGCTTAAAACATGTTATATCACTTATCATATTAGTCTATTATACATTAGTAGTAAGAATGATAAGATCTTTTCTGTAAACACCATATTTTGATGCAACTTTTTGCAAAAATTTCCAAAAATTTTCCAACTAAGTATTTTAGACATAAAATCATAACATATGTAATATAAATAATTAAAACATTTTAATAGAAAAACTAGTATGAAAGAACTCATTTTTCATTTGAAAATATTAATTTTGAAAATAGTTTTTCAGTATAAATCCTCAAACTTCCAAATAATTTTTTTAAACATGTTTTCATCATAAAACTTAATTAACAAGAATTTTAATAAACATAACATATCTAAATTAATGTAGAATTTGATACAATAAATTTTTCTTACAAGAATAGAATTTTTCTTACTAAAATTAACTTATCTAAAGGTGTCCTAAAAACTTTTTCAAAAGGATTTTTCTTAAAAACTTGAGGGGAATCTTTCTAAAACATTCATGTATGCTTGTAATTGGTTTTTTGGAAAACTTGTTCCCCTTAAACATAGAAGAACCTATGCACCCTTAGGGATCAAAATCATTTTTATCTTAAAATTTGAAAATCAAGCATTCTAACTCTTAAGATTTCAAATGGATCATGATGCAATATATTATGAGAATTACAACAACAATTTTTGCCTATCTTAGGCAAGAAAAACTCTAAGCTTCATGGAGCTCTTCCATAATGATTTTTCATAAAAATATTTTTTTCAAACTTTACTAATTGTAGAAATCATGTTCATAACAATTCTTCTTTCTTCTCAACATGAACTTAAGTTAAGATAAATCATTTCTAAAATTATTTTTTACTTTCTTTCCAAATCCTTCTTTAAGAAATCATGTAGAAATTAAAAGAGCTTTTTCAAAGTGACACTCTCACCTTCTTAAAAACCCTTTTTAAGAAAATCTTTTAACTAACATATCATGATACTCATGGTATTACCCTAGCATACACACCTCACATATAATAATCTTCTTAAAAAGAAAGAAAGTGAATCTTTACTCATTTCAATTATCTTGTAAAACTTGATTCCTTCACTTAGTATTCAAGACATGTCTACCAAAAATAATATAAAGTTAGTAAAGAGCTTATAGAAATAACTATGAAAAAAAATAGAATCCATGAAAATTTGTAGAGTTCTACATACACTAATGGATTCAAATGGCTTTCTTCTTCAACCAAATTCAAAGAACTCTCAATGATTATACAAAATCTTAAAAACTTAGAAAGAACTCCTAAGAACTCATTCTTTTCCTTGTGATTTGCTTTCTAGTTATGGAGGAGCTTTGTTGTGTATAAAGAGGAGTTAAACTTAACTATTTATAGAAGAATGAAATGAGTAGCATCCAAGGAATGGAGTTTATGATTTCTTAAAGGAAAAGATGATGAAATTTTACTTAGTCTTTGTTTTCCTATTCATAGCTCTTGCTATTATCATGGCTTACATCTTTTGTTTTCATCATCTCTTATGTCACAACATGACTAACATTTTAGGAAACTTCCTACCCATTTTCTAATTATAATTAACCACTAATTAATTACTAGTCATCTTCATTAGGACTTTAATTAGGAGTTTTTTCCTAATCTTTCCATCAACACCTTTGGAAATTATCATATTTCCTTTATTTCCCCTAAAATCATGTATACCCTTCCATTGTGTCCCAAAATTTTGATTTTCCCACTTAAGGTCCCTACTTGTTGCTTTTAAGTTCAAATACCAATATCTTAAAATTTTTTTATTTTACTCAAAATATTTCTAGATCTTTCCTTGATAATTCTTAGTGAATTTTTTTGTCTATTAATTTTAGTAAATACTTTTACTAGTTTTAGTGAATATTTTTACAAATTACCTACTAATAAAATTTTTTCAATTTACCTTTGTCAGGACTTTCCTACTAAAATTTTACTAGGTGTTACAAAAAAATGTCATTTCCATATATAATCACTACTACAGAAAAGCCATTTAACATCAATTTTTTAACACATTTTATGTTAGTTACTACTCAACATATATGTAGGCATCATCATAAATCATGTATGTTTAACATTGGTTATTGAACTCATATTGAATACCCATATCAATGTTGGTTCTTTCACAAGAAAATTGATATGTTTAATTATAATATATTGATCAATAATTGAATTATGATATTGGCTTCTTGATTGATAACCAATGTTGATGATATTAGTTTAAAATATTGATTGTATTAAATAATTGATGTCTTTTCCTTATTTTTTCTAAGTAAAAGTCATAAGAATTCTCATAAATCCCCTCTCTCTAAAGTAGTATCTAAATCTAATTATAGAACTCAATAACTTATATTGCTATTTAAGCAATAATGATAATATTCAAGCTTTATATCAATGTCTCTATGATCAAAATTAATACCACAAATACAAAAAATTGAAAGAAGATAAAGAATAATACATTTATTTAAGTCTAAATAGTAGAAGACATGTAATACATAAATGTTGTAAAAATTGGAAATAATAACTCTAAATCTAAGAAAGAACTTACATTGTCTTCCAATGACATAGCCATTGATAGAAATACTTGTGAATCCCATCATGGTAAAACAATGGCACAAAAATGTCAGGATTACTCTTGTGGGTGAAACATTAATATGATGTGCTTCTACTAGAGAGAAATTTATTATTTAGCTTTGGTCATTAAACTTTGATGGAATCATGTGTTATTTGAAATATATGTGTCATCCTAGTCCTTTGTATGGAAGAAATTTGTAACTTTTTCTCGAAAAAATCCATATCAACCAAAACCCTAATTAATGTAATCAAAAACAAAGAATTTAAATAAATCAACATAACACATAATAGATAAATATTCATATATAGGTTTAAAGGAGAAATGAAGCTTTAAATGGACCTTAACATTAAGAAGAAGTTGCTAGTGAATGTAAAAAATCGTTGAACTCGAGTATAGATGATCTTTTGATCTGCTAGAGATAAATTGCATGGGACATCTTTCTTACAAAAGAAAATCAACTAGTTAATCACTTTGTAAGGCACCCTCAACTATTTATTTTCAATTTGGTGTCGAGAGTAAACTTCAATTTCAAATCTTACCATTGTTTTTACAAGTTTTGAAGAGAGAAAAATGGTGTCATTTAATATTCCATGCTAGTTATAAACTAAAATTGACATCTTGAAGTTATGGCAGAATTGATACTAGGGCAAAGATTTACTTTTACACATTGGTTTTATAATAAAGCTAATATGGAATTCCAATTTTCCAATTCATTACTTCAGCTACCTAGACATGATTTTATTATTTTTATATATTTTCCACACTAATTGTTAATACACAACCAACATGGTATATTGGTTTTTTCTTTTTTTTAAATAAATAAAGTTTACATTTGTTATTATAAGATAGAAACCAAACCTATGACATAAACATTAAGGTAGACATGTTTGCTGCACTAACATTAAATAATACAAAAATGCATATAAACAACTTTCACAATGCATTCAAAACAATATATAAATTTACAAGTAATTGCTTATAAGCATATTTTGTATAAAATTTTCTTTTATAATTGAACCTTATAAGTTTATATTTGATAGTACCCCTTTATGCCAATCTTTATGGATGCATCTTTTTCAAGACATATGTACTCTATTCCTTCTTGAAGGCTTCTATATTTGCTGCACTATAAGGTTTTGTGTTACCTTAGAATAGCTATGCCCTTGTTTGGTAAATAACTTTTTAAATGGCTTTTGGCTGTTTGACCAAAATTCAGCTGATTGACCTATTAAATAAGCTACTTTTTATGTTTGGTAAATAGCTATTTTAAAGAGCTAATTATTTTCCAAACCGCTGAAACCAAAACACTAGACAACCAGCATTTCTCCTTAGCTGTTGTCCGAATAATATTTATAAGACCAAATTACCCTTATTTCCAAATAATGATAGTCTTTGAGAAAGCTGTCTTGGCGCTGGGTTTCTTTGTTTTCATTTTTCCTGATTTGTGTTCAAAAATATGTAGACCACTCCCTAAAATCCAAAGAAAGGAAAATAACAAATATTAAATTGATTGATTGTATCATAATATATAATATTAAATATTTCTATAATAGTGTTGCTTTACATCGATGGAGAAGTATTTAATATAAAAAATCAAATAATTATAATTATTAATTTTTTATTGATAAATTTATTAATTATAAAAATTATATTAATTTAATTTAAAAAGTATTTAATATACAATAAATTATAATTATATATTATTTATAAAAAATTAATATATTAAATAATATATAAAATCAAAATTATTAAAATAAAAAATATTCAAATAATTCATAAAATATATTTATGTCTTTATTTATCATTTTACTTACAAACAGCTAATCATAAATAACTAATTTTATAAAATATTTTTTTTAAATAACTAATACAATCAGTTAGTTAAATTAACTAATATAATCAGCTATCAGCCAACAGCTAATCAAATTAACTAACTGCTATAGCTATCAACTAATTATTAAATAAGGCCTATATGTTTACACATAAAACTAGATAAGAAGGCATAATTACATGTTTCTATAAGTGTTTACCTAATTGAAATGTAAACAAATTACTTGGTAGGTCTTTCATTCCTCTTCATATGGTTAACCATCCAAGCCTTGTATTTACACATATAGTATCCATACTTCATATTACTAGCTTTTTGGGGCATTACAATAAATTAACATAAAATAGTGTCAAACCAGCATCTCATTCTCTGTTTTGGATAATTAAGTTCTAAAAAGCTTTTATTATACAATATTTTGAACAATTTTCTTTAAAGTTTTTAAGATATCTCATTCCTAAAGGCTAGAAAGTGATGTCATTTTTTAGGAGCATCCATCATAATTTAAAATTCTTCCTATCCTTTGAAAAATTTGATCCATCAATATTTAAGGTAGGATTATCATTCTTTGTCTTTTTTGTTTTAGTTTTAAGCTTAAGCACAAAAGTAAAGGTTTAATGAGCCTAATTAAGAGGTTTAACCATTTTTCTATAGGTGTTTTGGTTTTGATATTGGAGTTCATTATCTAAATGATGACCTACAAGAAGAAGAAAAATTATACAAACTTTCAAGTAGAGGTAGTAATCAACATATATATGTAATCTATATTCATTAACTAGTTCTAAACAATACAACAAGGCACTCTATCCATCCAAAGAAATGCTTAAATAATTGTCTTCTAACAATTGAAAGAAAATTTAAAAATGGATTAGAAGTTTCTTATCTATTGTAATGAAGTTTTCTTTTCCTAAATTGAAATTTAGAAAACTAACACTAGCATAAGTATAGCCTAGGGGATGAATAGAATAGTGTCTAACACAAAATGATTAAACAAATGAAACCTTATTATCCTAGTGAGACATAAGTATAAACCATGCTAAAATTCCATCACATTCTATCCAACAAACAAAAAGAAAACAACAATGTTTAAATCAAACCCTAAAATTTCCTAAATTCATCAAACCAAATAGTTGAAATAAAACTTACAATGCAATGTGAGTCACTAGAGCATAGGAAAAGAATGACCTTCTCATAGTTAGTTGTCATCAACAACCATTCACCATAATTGGAAAATCACTAAGAATCACAAGTCCACACCAACGAAGAGTTTTCCACTTAATCACCTAAAACCCTCTCTAATACCTAATTTGTATCAAACATACCAATTTATAATTTTGAATTCCATAATTTTATTTTTGTTTTAAATTAGTGAAGGCATAAAGAGGGATAGGGCCTTTATAAAAATTAGTGAGGCCTAAATCCCTAGCCTAACTCTCACTAAATAGGCTAAAAATGTCAAAAAAATTAGTGAAAAGGTTTTCTTCTTGCTTACTATAGGGAGGGCTTAGCAATAGATTTGGCTTCTTATAAGTTTAACAACAACTTCATCCTACATGAAGTTCCTCACAAAAATTTTGAAAAACAATAACACAATTATTTTTTTATTTCATTGCAAATATATTGTTAGTATATTGCTAATAATCATATTTAGCTATGGAAGATGAGTCTATCATAAATTTTCTTATTTAAACCATTGCTTCCTTTTAGTGAAAAGGGAGACAAAAGATAATGATATTTCAAATGATATCTTATTTACACCTCTTAACACTATACCTACACTATATAAAGAGGTATCATTCATCACTTTAACTAAGCTAATACTCCCATACATTTACTTTCTCTCACTCTTGATGACTTAGGTATTGGACTAAACTTAGTAGTCTTTCCACCACCTTGTGTGACTGACGTCTTCTCTATTTTGTAAGTGTCCTTATGAACACCCAAATCTTTAGAGGCTTGTCAACATTTTTGCAAGTCATATATTAGTTTTTATAAGGCATACATAGACTCAAAACACTAAGCACAACTTATGCAAGTTTAACATAAAATTAAATGCACTCATACTCTAATATGATACTCACCTATATTCATACATTAGTTTTTGCAAGATATGCCTATATAGAAAACACTAATTATAATCTTGTACAAATCTATACTATAAAATCAAGTATTATGTTAATCTTTTTAATGCAATACATACTTTTATATATTATTGTGAATTGCTAATAATCAAATTTATAATTTATTGTAAAATTTGCAATAATTTTATTAGTTGTCACACTTGCAACAAATTAAGTTGTTTTGTGAAGCAACATTTAATCATAACCTTATTTATAAAAGGGCAAATTACACATAATCTTCTTGAAATATGACTTTATATCAAATGACTATAATTGTTGAAATGGATCAAAGCTTACAAGCTTCAAAAGACTTGAGCCTCCATTTTGGAGGTCTTAAATGTTGTGGGTTGCAATTGACCTAATACATGAAAACTTGCAATTTGTGCAGGTCGATATGCGGATAGGCCGAATGGTTCAAAAAGTTTTTTTTATATTTTTAAATTTTATACAAGTTTTTATTTTCAATCTATATAAAATTGCACTTCTATTTTTTATTTTTAATTATGTAGGTTTGTGTTATAAATAATATTTTTATTTTGTAGATATTTTATAACTTATATTTTATATATATAATATTTTTATGATTACATATAAATTTAAAATATATTATGATTAATTTATGAATAAATGTATAGTACTTTTAAATGGTTTTAATTTTTTTTATTATTTAAAGTTAAAATTTTTATTTTAAAAAATTAAAAACTAAAAAAAACCTACGGGCTAGCCCGAGTTCATAAAGACTAGATATGGAGGCTTGTGAAAAAACTAGATGGGTTTGGTTTGGCCCATTTAACTATTAGTCCACACGAACTAGTTTGACTCATCCATTTCCTATCTTTACAAATAACTTTTTGAACTTTTAAACTTTTCAAATAATTCCTTCAACTTTTTTAAAATATGAAAACATTAGATTTGAAATTAAAATATACAAAATAATTTAGTGGCGATTTTTAAGTCACTTAATAGTAGCTTTAAACCATTGCTATCATGTTGAATTACTTAGTAGTGGTTTTAAAAATTTCAAAAATGTAGCAAATATAGTGATAGTTCTATAATTACTTGGCAATGATTCAAAATGCTACTATCATTTTGAATCACTTAATAGCAATTTTAAACTGTTAGGACGTAAATTTTTTTTCACAAATTTATCAAATATAATGATAATTTTTAATTGCCGATAAGTAGAAAAATTTAAAATTTTTAACATTATAATAGTAGTTCTAAAATGCTATTAAGTTATTATAAAACTGTTGTTAAATTATTCTATTTATTTAACTCTTTATCTAATCTTTTCATGTTTTGGAAAAAAAATCAAAAAAATTATTTAAAAAGTTTGATAGTTCAAGAAAATTATTTAATATAGAACGAGGATCAAGTATAGTTTGCCCTTTATAAAATGCTGAGACAAGCTCCAGCAGAATATCCATCTGATATGTCATGCGCTGGATATCTTTATATGCTGTGATATTTTTGTGAAATATTTGGTATTAATTTTAATTTTATAAAATATTAATTTACTTTATTTTATTTTTTGTTAATATCTATATGAAGAATAATTTATTTAATTACATTTATTTAAAAATAAAATTATCTAAATTAATATTTTATGAAAATAATGTTAATAGAAAAAGTATTTCATTGAAAAAAATAAATAAATTTCACGCGGTCAGAGAAAAGACTCTGCTCAAAGTCGCAAAAATGTTCATAATCAGGTGCTTGCTACGGTACTTCGGGGGGTTTCAAACCCGGGGTGACGTGGCACAATACAAGCTATTGGATGAAATTACTAAGAATTTTGATAATCTCATCTAATGGTCCACAATGCACCACATCACCCCGGGTTTGAAACCCCAAGGGTACCGTAGAATTCCCCTCATAATCATTCAAGTAAATATATATAACAACTTGTCACATCAATCAATAAAAAAATTGAGAAAGCGTGTGCATTCGGCGACACCGTCATTTGACAAATCCCATCACATAATAGTTAGAAAAGATTAAAAAAATTATTTATAGCACAACGATCTTTATATTGATGTAAATTTAAAAAAATTATTTATAGCACAACTATCTTTATATTGATGTAAATTTATATCATTGGGGTTGGGCTCCTCTAAAATTAAACTTTAGATGCACTTTAAAAATTAAAAGTATATTATCACAATTATTAATAAAAAATTAATGATTTATAATTTTATAAATAATAATAAATAAAAAATAATTTTTAAATTTATGATTATTCACTCCCTTAATTATTTCATTAATAATTGTGATGATGCACTTTATTTTTTAAAATGTATCTTGTACTTTAAAAGAGTCAAATTCTATCATTTAATTCAAATATGGCATATATATTAAATATTATTTAAAAAATAATTATTAAAACATTATTTTACTAGATAAACTTAGACTGTTAATTTATTGATATAAATTTAAAAGTTCCACACCGTAATTTATTCCTTAAAAGTATCCAATAAGGAAATAACAGTGATGATATGTGCACTGGAATGATATTTAAATTAAGTTCTAAATATAATTTAATAATTATCATTAAATATATGATGATGAGATAAATTTATAAAATTTAATTTAATTGATATAAATGATTCAAAATTTAATTTTTAATTTTATTTATAATAGCTGCAGTATAATTTTGAGAAAATAATAACAAAAGACGGCGATGATAAGAATTTAATTGCTGCCTGGACTTCTGAGTTCTTTCATGGATTTGTACTTGATGCTTGGGTTAGGCATTGCGCTTGTAATTACATTAATCATGTATGAAATATTATCACCTATTTTGTATTTTTTAGGAAATGTAATGAAATAATATAAATATAAAGAAACAAAAAACACATGATAGTGTTTGAAACGTTATAGATGTAAATTCAATTTTCTCAAATCTGTTTACGCTGGAAAAGAAACATGTCCGTCAAAGGTCTGATCCCATAAAAAATTGGTAATCCCTATCTAAATTTCTTTTGTGGCCCAATTGGATTTTCACATCTCCAATTATATCTACCTTTCTTGGCTCTGCTATTATTTATTTTCGTTTAAGAAAGTGGAATAAACTCAAAAAAAAAAAAAAATGTAAAAACGTAGAAAACTTAGGCTTTATTTTAAATAAATAGTTAATAAGTTATTTAGTAGTAAATAAACTAAGTAAGAATATTTTCGAGAACATACTAAGATTCCTAAAGTGATTTAATATGATAATCCCTATATTTTTGTTTGATATATCACTTAGTAATTTGAGCAATGGTCTAATTTGGTTTTCATTGTGGTGTTTGCGAAGTCTACACGGAGGAATCACAAAACAACTCTTATATTAGTGTATTTTTCATGCTTCAATTCACATTTCTTTATATTAATTGTCATTAACAATAATTAATCTTAAAAATAACGTAGGAAAAAAATCCAAAAACGGCATATATTTCGGTAGTTGTATGCTATTATTTAACACAGTCTTGATTCTCGGTTCTTTATCTTACCGAGCCCTGCCAATAGAAAAAATAATGAGATCTGTTGTGATGGAGAATTAGAATTTAAAGTTATCGCTGATATTATTTTATTTAAGGTTCCCATGGTCTTCCACCATAAAAATTACTAATGCGAGAATATAATTTTTATTCTCAAAGTGTGATAGTGTGGGAGGAAACAGAAGGCAGAAGAACATGTGCGCGATACTCAGCAAGAGCCCACACTGGAAATACATTCTTAAATAGTGTATATTGTAGGGTACAAGTCTTCAAGAAAGCTCCCGGTGCATTCTGTAATAAATACATTTAAAAAAACAAAAAAAAATGTAGGATTATGATCAATAATGATAAATAAATAAGTTCAATCGAGAAAAAAAGAATGAATATCTTATACAATAATAATATATGTACCAAAAATAAGATTTGAAATTGGATTCCGTTTCCAAATTAACTTATTATTAATCATAAAAATAATAAAATAAATTTATAAAATTTAATCCAATAAATATAAATAAATTTAGAATTCAGTTTGGGATGACATTTTCTATACTTGTAACAATTTTGCATCTTATCTAGGGAACCTGCCCACAGTAGTCTCCATTTTCCAACGGGGAATTGATTAGTAGTTTAGCAGCGCGGTGAAGTGGATTTGGATCCCTCCCATCCTAAGAATATACGAACCATATTAGCTGATTACTTCAAATTTACCAAAGAGAGTAAAACCACCTAATTTCAATGCTTTATATATTTATAAAACAATTACTATATTGATCTTTTGTTTGGGTTTGTTAAAAAAATGGAAAGAAAAAGGATTAAAAATAAATCTTCTATTTTTTGAGTGCATGAAAATTCTGAAGTGAAAAGAAAAAGAATTAAAACAAAGTACCTCAAACCTTGCAAAAATATTTTTGAACAAAATGTTAACTATTGTTTTGAAAATAATGATAAAAATGTATTTAATTACGTTGAAAATTAAAATTTTTAAAAATTTACGTGTTACCATTTAGTTTATTCTCTAACTTTTTATCATTCTTGAAAAATAAGTTAAATATAATTACATCAACTTTTAGAAGTTTTATGTTTCCAACTTAATTAAATGTTTTTTAACTTGTGCCTGACGTCAGCAAACTGATTAAAAATGCCTTGATTTGACGGTTTCGGTTAACATATTCGTTGCTTTAGATAGAAACAATAAAATTAGGGGAATTCTCCTGTACTCTTATAAAAACATGAGTACCGTAAAACAAGCAAATCTGGACCATTGAAAAATAAATGGTTATATCTCAGCCGTTTATTGATAATTACTCCTAAATTGATGAAGTAATTTGAAGGGAAGGATTGAAAGTTAAATTTGCCCTTATCTTTTTGAAGGAAAAAAGAACTGGTTTTTCCTCGAATAGATTACCGTGGACTCAAGTGTTTGTTGTAGTTTGGGGACGAGAGCCAAAGGAGCTAAGATTGCCGATGTAGAGTTGAACCAGCTTTCATTGATGGCATTTCTCTTATTAGCTTTGAGGAAATCCATGGTGGCTTTCCTGCTGGGTCGACCTGAAGATGTCAAATCCGCCGTTCACCACATGTAAATCAAATGGCCAACCAACGTTGAAACATATTCTTGGTCACCTTCGATCTCTTTAACAAATTTTGAAGGTTGCCTTTCAAGTTCGAGGTTTAGGTCTTGGATCGCATCCCTAATGCTAGGTATTTTCACTAGTTTAATTTTGTTAATAATGCTGATTTTTGCTTAGATTTGACATGGATTTTGCTAAAGATGCTTAAAATTTGTCTTTTTAGTTTAGAGAGTTTTTATTTTGATCTTATGCATCTGTGTATATTGAAGGGAGAGGGAGAGGGGGGAGACAGAGAGAGAAGGATACTTCTATGGATGATACAGTACTAACTAAAGTTGAAAGAACTTGAAGGCTAATGAAGAAGGTAGTCTAAGTGACCAAAAACTTAACTTGTAATAGCGAGTTTGGAGAAATGCATTGTGCATTTAAGCTGTTTAATATCCTCTAAGGCTTTGACATTCTTCCAATGGATAGATGAGAGATGAAAGGAGTACATGGAGCTAAGTTAGATAGTTGTCTTTAATAATTTATAGTGCCATTCTTGTGGGCCAGAGATGTAGTTGCAAAATGGGTGAGCATGTGATTGTTTTGAATTTGTGGTTTGAGAGTTGGATGATTTGCTCACTGAAGAATAAGATTAGATTAGCATTGATAAATTTTCAAATATTTAAAAAATAGAATCATTATTTCTGTTCATGAAGGTGTTTTCAAATATTAGATTTCCAAAATCTAGTTTGGTATCGTTCTAATTTGCATTCTTCTCTCAATCCCCAATATGATGGTTATATCTTATTTATAATTCAGAATTCTAATTTGCAATAATTTATTATTTTAGTGAAAGCATGTTTGGATTCTCAGCGGAATCCATACAATGCTATTATGATGGTAGAGGAAATAGTGTCCCATCTATTTTGTTGTAAATGCAGTAGGATCTATACTCATAAAGACACAATAAAAAGTGGGTTGTTTAGTGGGGGGATATGGTGGTGGTTACTAAAACAGCCTCCAAAATATAATGTTTATAGTGGTTTAAGTGAGCACCACCATTTTACTTCAACTCAGTGGCAGTTTATTGTTTAACCACCACTAGACCAAAATTTCCCACCCCCTAAAAAAAAGGCTTCAATTGCACTACCTCGCATGCTAGAGAAACCTGAAACTTCTATTTCCCCCTTTTTTCTTAGAAACCTAAATTCTCTTTTCAAGCTTAGCTCCTTTGTTGAATCCTAACTTTATTCTACACATTTAATTTCTAAATCCAAAATCCCTTTGCCTTCTAAAAGCAAAGCTCTGTTGTTGTATCTCATCTCAACTAGAACCTCACTTGTCAAGCTTAGCTTTCTCCCTTAAGTTTCTGCTCTTTTTGCGATTAATTAGAGGTTAGTCGTTGGCTTCCTCTTGCATGACAAAATTTGCAGCTAAGGGGTTGCTTCACATAGAAGAGAAGCAACATTCAATAAATAGTGAAATTGAGGTAATTTCCAAATCCAAAATCCATTTTCCCTCTTATTCTGTGCAATCTAATAACCTAACAAGAGATTTTAAATCTTGATACAAATATTTATTAAACATGTACATCTGGTATTGTTAGTCTTTGCTTCCATTCTAGTGCACATATAGACATGTATTGCAAATCTATTGCTTGATAATGATAGAGCAGAGTATAAGTTCTCCTGCCTGTACATCTGGATTCTTAGGGTTATTCCCTGATACTTATTGTAAAATCATGAGTACCAGAAGAACAGCTAATTTGAACCATGAAATATAAATGGAGACGTTTGAACCCTTTATTCAGAGTCACCTATAATCTGCTGAAGCATCCTAAATAGGAAAGATCAAAATCCAAGTTTGCCTCATTGTTTTAAGGAAAAGGGACCAGATTTGCTCTTGGTTTAAAGTTGCGGGATGCCATCCCTTGGTGTGAACTCCCGAAGGCCTCCTTCTGCAAGTGTGTTATTTTTGTTTATGAGGAAGTTTGAAAATTACGGTTAGTTATGCTTCCTCTAAAGATTTTATCCTAGAAATGTACTTTCTTAAATCCATCTGACAAGCTCAAATATATTAATTTTAGTTCTGGCACTAATTGCAACCCCTCTTTTGTTATTCGTATCATATTAAACAGATCACTCTCCGATCACCTGCCAAAGGTATAAGATAATTGAAATTGTTCTGTATTTTCCAACTCATTAACTATATATTGACATTGATATCTTTGTTTATGCTTTGATTGTGCTTGAAGGGAGCTTCGTAAGTACATAGTTTTTTTTTTTTTTCGATTTCGCTTTATGTATCCACATGCCTACATTGCTTTGTCATTATGAGTTTGATGCACCATTGCCATGTTTGATGTACTATTTCAAAATATTAGTGCAGATTTTAAATTAGATTCAGTCATGTTTATTTGTGGAAATTTGTTATTCCTGAAGTAGTTTGAGGTCTCATATGTATGTTTTGATGTTCCTAAAATTAAAATTAATTGTATTCCAGAAGCAATTAATCATGTTCCTCAGAAATCAAAACAAAAATCTTGGAAGTAATATGAATTCACGAGTGACTTTCCTATTTTTTTAACCATATTGAATCAAAACACAATCTTTTCTGATGAAAGGCCCAGATTTCAAATTTCTTATTATGAAATGATTTTTTTCTTTTGATATAGTTCCTGAATCCTACCTGAGTTTTGAACCTAGCTTGCTGATTTTCTGCACAAAATACTTTGGAATGCCACTGTTTGACTTTATCTGAGGCAAGTGAGCAACTTAAAAAAGTTGATAATGACTTCTATGGTTTTCAAAATGAAGAAACTAGTAAATATCTATCTTTTGCGATTACTTTTAGTTTTTGTAGCACCAGCTAACTACATTTTTTGCTACCTAAACTTATTTCCTTGGCTTTAGGGGTGATTAATATAATATATAGAAGAAAGGTACAATGTTATGGAATCATCATACCCAAAGGAGATTGTGAAGCTAAGAATTTGAAGCTAGTGGTCATACTAGAATACGCTGAAGACCCCTTCATGATGGATATGTAAATATATATTTTTTTCACAAGTACTCAAGAGAATGTAAATAGTTTGCAAATAGCAGTGGACTTCTTTGGGGCTAAGGAGTGTATAGACAGCATTGATGGTGACTTACAATGTTAAGTTAAACAAAGTTTTCAAATATTATACATTTGTTTTACTAACTATATATGCACCTTTTCCTCTAGCAATGCAATCTACACCCTTATTAATTTCTTTAACTTTCATGTTCTATTTTTCTAGACTTCTTATTTTTTGCCCTTTTAATTGCTATTTTCTTAGTTGAATGTAAAAATTTGTCATAATATTTTAGTGAATTATCGATCTTGCAAATTTGAATGGGGAGATCATAGTTACTTTTGTTCATATAAAAAAGCATTTCAAGTGATGCTAGCTGTAAGTCCTAATATTTAAATATTAGAAATAATCCCATGCATTGCATTTTTTCTTAATGTTTGCACCTGAATTTCAATGCACATCTACATTTGATTAATTTCAATGAGCATGTACATACGTTAAGTTTTTAATACTAAAATAGATTTTTACCCCAATAGAAAAATAGATATTAAATCTATGATTTAAAAAATGGTCCGCGATCGCAATATTGCATTTTTGGAGTAGATCGCATCCGCGATTTTTTACAATTTTAGATCTTTATAGCTGCATTTTTCTGCATTCACCCGCATCGTGACGTGATTGCGACCGCGACCGTAACCGCAATTTAAATCCCTGTATTAAATTAAAAAATATATATAAATCAAGTAAAAATAAAAATTTTTGCATACTTTTGTTTAAGTTCTCTTCTTTGTTTATTTTTTTTTTCATTTTTGGCTTGAGATTATTTTCCTATATTTTGGCTGCTCCCTCACCATTAAAGAAAAATACCTGTGCTGAAAAATTGCTTACATCAATATATACTATGCGTGAACTTTTTTTAGGAAAGATAAATCTAGAGAATTCTTTCCTCATTTTTATGTGAACTAGATTTTAATTCATACCATATATTATTATAAATTATAAATCTTTTTCCCTAAATCATAGATATTTAGAGCTTTAATCCTTGTGTATTTCCACTTAAAGGACTAATAAATGTAGTCAGCATATATAGACATTTTTGTAAACACAGTATTTCATTAAATAAAAATTATTCAACACCTTATGTTTGTGGAATGCAGATAATCCACTCATAGGTAGGAAAACAAAATTGCAAATTCAATTAACTAATAAAACTCAAAATTTAATTCAAATCACATTTAACATTCTAAGAAAACTCTCTCTCTTTCTCCAATTTTGGATTGAAAAATTTTATTCACCAAGATTATGTAAATAAATACAAGTTTGTAAGTAGCTTAAATAATTTATATGTAGATGAAATATATTACCTACCCTTTCGGTTAACTCCATTCAGAGATCCTTTGAAGACCAGTGTTCGAATTGTGGATTGGAGAGCTATAATTGTGATCAGCATACTGAATTACTTCCCTTCAAATGAAGTTGACTGAAAGTGCAAAGTAATATTTTCCATCTACGTACAAGTTATTTAATCTACATACAAATTTGTGCATATCTAAATGATTTTAGTCAATAAAATTTTTCATCAAATATTAGCAAAGTGGTATCCACACAACTATTTTCAAAAGTGAAGGCAAAGTGAGGAAAATGTAAAACTAATCAAATCAAACACAAGATACATAAGCTTAATGAATAGTATTTAGTCTACATCATTGTACAGATAAATGACCTTAACAAAACAAAATTAACCCAAATTGTAAATTCAGTTGGCATAGTAACTAGGTAGAAAATGAGTTATATGTCTCTAATCCTGTACTGCATAGTAACAAAATGTAGGAAGAATAAGCAAAACTAGTCAATAATTGCTACAATTAGAATCTCTAGTTTTGTGGGTTGTAGGGTGGGTTTGATAATGTATTCCTCTTCCTCTTTTAGTGAATCAATTGTAATGACATCCAGAATAGGATTAGTCAGCCCTTGCTTGCCCTTGGGATTCCCAATCGAGCATAATTTTTCCCTTGATCCTAATAACACCTTGCAATAATTATGGCATATAGACATTAGTAAAGAATGCTGATGATGTATAATTAGTTTCTAGAATTTCAAGCAATCTTGTTAAATTTGGAACTAGTCCTATATGGTAAATATGCTAACCTATCTCAAAAGCACATGCCTCATAGCAGAGTCAATATATTCCTTGATAGGTTGACTAGATGAAATCATGTAGCCATCCTTGAATTTCACCGACTTGGCACAATGAGTCCTGAGCTTACAACTAACAATAACCTGTAGATGAAATTACTGATTTAGAGCTTATCATCATCTTATCGCCACAATTACAACAATCAAAGTGAAAAAAATTGTGAAAAAATGGGAGACATGGATAGCAGAAATACATTGTGACATATGCCTTAACTCACCTCGTAACTTTTTGGCTCCACTTTCCATAACAAACCTCAAGATACCATAACAAGCCCTAAAAATAATATAAAACATCAGATGATAGCAATACTCAAATTCTACAAGAAAAATTGCAACATTCACAGCCAACAAGAAACTATTCGAGGTACAAGAGCAAATTTTATATAATTATATATGGTTTGACAATTGCAGTGACAAACATGCAATTATATTTTTTTTATAGAAGGGTAACTAACGGTTAATGCATTAACCATCAACATAAAAACCATAAACTCAATGACTCTAGCCATTAGTTACCACTGTAACATTAATCTAAAGGTTCAACATTTCTAGGCTATTTCGACCTTTCTTTAAAATAAATTTTCATAAATCTATTAACTATTTATAAAGCATCAAGAAGCAGCAAGCAAAGCAAAAAGGTTGACTAGAGGCATGGTAACAACCCTTTAGTACGGGGGAATACAATTGTCTATAGGTTAGGGTATAATCATCATCCAATGTCTAAGCACATGAATGGCAAATTATCATCAATAACACAGAGGCGAAGAAAAATGAATGTAAAAGCTCTCAAACTCCAAGGACTGAAATGAGTCCCCAAAGACTAACAAACTCCATGTTCTCTATGTAAGCATTGAAAAAAGATCCACCTGACCCATCATTTGGATCAAAGGATGAATAACACATTAATGCTGAAATGCAGAACACAACGTAAATCTATATATTTTACAAAGCACAGCAGATTGCTCTTTCTATTAAAAATAGCATAAAACCAAACAAGCTAGAAGGCAACTATTGGCTTTAACAACAGCAAAATATCCACTAATAAGACTAACAGAACTCCCAAACTAATCAATCTTATAAAGCAAAATAATAAGAAAAATAGACAAGCACAGAGAGATAAGGTGTATGGACCAACTTAAACGATGTAATAGACGTAACACAATCACAAATTAAGTGGCATACAAAAGTGAAAAACCCCAGCAATTGCATTCCATACCTACGAATAACAAGTCCTCCAAAAAGCTTGTAGCGTAGGTACTCTACCTGAGCAATGTTATAGAGCCCTCTATTTTTAACTTTCTTTACATAAAGTTCAACACTATTCTCAGGAAACTTCAAACACTTTTGGACAATAGATGTCAGCTCCTTTATCCTTCTCCTTAATTTCTTGGCTGAGCCAATTAAAGAAAAGTTCATTTAAATATTGCAACTGCATCAAATAATTGTCCAACTCATATCTAGTGAATAATTTACCATCCAAAAGGCAATTCCTTTCCTCAATTGAAAATAAGAAGAATGTGAGAGACCAAATTTAGGAAAAAAATACATTATTCCCACATTTTTTACCAAATTGGTTTCCAAATGGATGTTAACTTCATAGGTAGTAGATTCTATAAAATTTATACATCATTCAAAATTAGCCTATAAAACATAATAACTCATCATCAACCTTCACAAATTACACTCTTTTCCAAGGTTACCCAACATTCATGATCCAAATCAAACTCAAAAATAATTCAACACATCAATTGCATTGCACTTCTGATCACAATAAAGAAAAAATTAATAAGAGAGGAACGTTTACCTTATATGTTACACCAATCAATCATCTTGCTCCAAAATTAGTTGCTATAATCATAAACGTTACCGTCATTTATGGCTTTTCATTGCCATCATTTCTAAGCAATTCACGATGTGTGTGTGTCAAAATGATGCTTGTAATGGAAATGCGGACAAAGGTACCTAATTGGGAATCACATGATATAGATTAGTGATAAAGATCCTAGCTCTATTTATCTTCGAATAAAGAGCATCTGCACTTGCATTCAGTCAATCCATAGTGCTGAAAGCTGTCATCTACCAGTAAACACCTCCAATAGCAAATATGTTTGTGAATGAGTCTTAGTTTAAGATGTTAGGCATCTGGGTGTACCATTTAATTTACATAGAGAAATTTAGTACCCACATGCACAACAATTTGTAAATTGAATAGACTAACTACATAAAGTCTTTTGACTAGAATGCAAACCAATAAAAACAATAAAAGCACTATATGAGTTGTGGCATTGTGTATTCCAACACATAAACCATAAGAATAGGAAGCACATCTCAAAGACTTTTTAATAAATATGTTCTCAAGAGCTGAAAATAAGCAATGTGTATGTATGCACCACAATCAGGCTTATATTGGATCAGTGTTCATCCTTTTTAAACACATTGTTTATATGGGTATACTAGAGTTACTTCTAGAAGCAAATGTTAACCCCTACATATGAGACTACAGAAACTTGATGAGGCAGTGAACTTTGCTAGGCCAAATTATTATCTTGCAACAGAAATAAGATCAAAGGTATAGTAATATGAGTCTTTATAGTGACAATCCCTCTACAACTATATAATAGTTTGTACAAGAATTACAATAGTAGAACCACCTTTCAATTTCAGTATATTGTAAGGCAACAAAATAATTTTCCCTTACCTCATCCATAATTAGGAGGCAAACCCTTTCATTCCTCACTGTTTTCTAGGTTGCTATGTCAAATAAGGTTAAATTAGTATACTATTGCAAATTACTAACATCTAATAGCCAACCTCTAGCATGAAGTTTATCCAACACAAGTACAAAGCACTTAACTTTCCTACAAGGTTTAGCTAGAAAGTATATCAAATAAACATGTTTAAAGAAGAAGGTATAAGACTAGGTAACTATCAAACATTTAAAGGTCCACAATTCTAGTATTAATATATGGTGGTGACTACTATCACCTAGGTGCTGTAATATTAGACACCTAAACCACATAGATGTTAAATTACTTGAGGAACATATGCATATGTAGGTTAGCTTTGATGGGATCATAACATTACAAATGCAAATAGTGACCTCCATAAGCAAGCTTTTCATACAAGACATGGCTTAAGTATAAACTTCCAAAGAAATTTTTACCATAAACTTTCCATTTCTAGTAACCGAAACCTTGAAGGAATGGACTGGAAATTGACTTTCACACTTAATTAGAATCTAATCTACAGAATTGGTGATGAAGTTACTTTATATAATTCATCAATTTAATGTTTTCAACAATATGGGCAAGTTTTGCATCATTCATTGCCCATGGCTTTCTAAAAAACCACTTGTGAGTTACATGATTACATGAAACTTAACATTGTTATTCCTATGGGGGACATGTAAGTAAATAGCTCACCTAATTTATGCCTTTATTAGATTTTAATTCCTTTCTAACTTTCCCCTACTTTATTGATCTCACTGTCTACTTCAATTAATAATTAAATAATTTCTGATCAAGTGAAAAACATAATGCATATTCCTATTCCAAAATTTGAAATTGTAAGAATGCATAAACCTTAATCTTGTGGTTGTAACAAGTTTAACCTACACATTGGATTAAACTAATCAATCAACATTTCCTATAATAGCAGCTACACTCAAGTTAACTCCCTCACCTTAGAAGTGATCACCCAGAAATGTGTGGTGTAGAACTGAACTCTGCTATCATCTATGGCTTCCTTTGGATAGCATTCTACACCCAATGATGATCTTCACATGAGCTACCAATGTATCTATAGAACCTACCATGCTTCTCTGACCTTGTGCTTCTTTTAGTTCATCTTCAAGTCTAGACTTTCTCAAGCTAGTTATTTCCTAGAATACTACTTGATGATTCTCTCTCCAAACAACTATGACTTTATTTTTCTTCTTTTTGTTAATGGGCAATAAAGGTAATATTGGTAGAAGGTAAAATATATGACCTATTTTGGTTTCAAGCAATTGGGAGAAAAAGGTCAAGTGTCCACATGTTGACATAACATTATCTCTCACACTATGAGTACCTAAGAGTACTGTAAGGAAGAGTACTTAAGAAACCCCCATAAAATTATCATGGCATCCCTACTTAGATTGTTAAGCATTAATTACTATTCCTTTACTATTCATATTCATGAATTTAATGCAATTTTATTTACTAACTATCATTAAAATTTTAAATAAAATATTAGACAAGATTGCTTTCAATTCATGAATATGAGTATGCTTTAGGGCTTTTGACTTGTAAGGTGTATTATATACAAGTTAGTATTGTTGAGATGTCATCATCCCTACACCTCCATGGACAAACTATGGTATAGGGAGGATGTCATCTAGAAATAACAAGTACATATCTTCAACATGTTCATTGCTACCAATTCTCATATGTTAAATATTCTCCATGCTTAAGTTAGAGGGTCAATTATATGGTATATGTACAACTTGATAATAGTGGGAAGAGAACCTTGACAACCCTTATTAGGGTGGAAGGAGGCTCTAATTTCAATAATAACAAATACAAATACCTTTATAAAGAAATTGGGATGGAGAGAGGCTTCTATTTTAGTAATAACAAATATAAATGTTCAACATCTCAACAATATATTTTCCATCATTACCAATGCTAGATTTTGGAACCCTATTTGGAGAAGATTACAAATCATGTTGAAAAACTTTCCTCTCTTGCATTTCAAGACTCACATATTTGTATTTAATCAAAGGATACACACCATAAGACTTGAGATGTCAGAGGAGAAGAAAGTACTTTAATAAGATTTATATCCTCTTCCAATTAGGCTTCTTAAAATGGAAGGGATTATCTTTGAATCAAAACCAAGCTTTGAGATTCATTGATATAAGATATTATATGTCAGTTATTAACATATAACTAACATCTTAAAAATAATTTTTTATTGTGAGATTTATTAATATACCTTTTAGATGTCAATTATTTTAATAATTAATATTGTAAATGTTCACCTTGTGAATGCCATCCTATATTTTAAATGAGTTGACTATTAAAATATAAATAAGCCTTAAAATTTCTAACAACATCATAAATACGAACATTAATTGGCTTGAGATAACCTTTGTGTATTGGTTTCCAAGTAAAAATAACATCTAAAACTTTATAGTTTCTATTAGAATTTTAAATATAAACATCAATCGGCTATTGACATTTTTTTAAATGTCCATTTCATATGAAACCGACATCTAAAATTCAAATGTTCTTTATAGTTTCCAATAATATTGTAAATACAAGCATTAATTTGTTGTTAAAATTCTTTTAGACATTAATTTAATGTACAATTGACTACTAATATTCCATATGGTATTCATTTTGATGATAGTTAATTAAGAATCAATGTGGTATTTATATTCAATGTTGGTTTAACATACAATCATTATCTTAAGTTTTGGTATGTCAAATCCCTCATCTGCCATTAGAAAGTGAGGTGTTTTAATATTAACTTATTATTAGAACTGATGTAGTAAGTTGCATTTATTTACAGAATGTCTCCATACCATTATATGTATTAATTTTCACTTTAACTAATCTAAGTGACATTAAAGGGCAAATTTATGGTAGAGATTCTTTTGAGTTAGTTTGTTGCAGTGTTCTATACAATAAGGAAACATTGAATATGGCTACTTCATGATGAAATACCTAGTAGACATGATCAAGCACATAAAGAGAGATGAAAGGCTCGATGAGGTAGTACGTTTATATTTTAATTAGGTACGTACTCATGAAAAATATGTAATTTTATCTTCTTATTGAGTTTTGTATATAAAAATGTTTTTTTTTGTAGAAAACACAACTTTTTATAGTAAAGAATAAATAGGAGCTTTATAGAAGGAATGGTTTATATACGTATTGAAAGAAAGACTAACATTATCTGGAAGGGGCTACTAAAAGTATAAATTAGTGGGTTTAATTGTAAATGAAGATATATATATTTGTCCCTATAAGAATTAGTGAAATTATTTATAAATGTATATATAATTTGTATGGATTATTAATGTTGTTCATAAATATTAATGTGTAATTTAATGTTATTTAAAATATAGTGCTCTTTTATATCAATAAATGTGTCCTTTTTGCTATTTATGTAATAGGTTTGATTTATGATTTCTAGATTTTAGGCAATAATACTATAAATTAAGTGAAAAAAAGGAATAACATTAGTTATTTGTTAAAAATCAATGTTAATATGTTGCAATGTTAAGTTTCTAAAATTAACTAATGTGGAAAATTAAAATTATGACTTAGTCACATTTAGATAACAATAACAATAAGTTGATAAAAAAATAGAGAAACTATGTAAATTTTCTAGTAAACTAGTGTATTATTTTTAACTAGTAAACATTGTAAAAATAATATTAGATATAGGGCTTAGTGTATAATCAATGTGAAATTTTTAATGATGTCATTTTTCTTTTCTTAAAATTTACGAAAACAAAGGTGGGAATTGAAATAAAAGACAAGCTTGTCTTGGCACCAAAGTGCAAATTGCAAAGCAAGAACACATTCTTTGTAAAATTCAGAGTGCCTTATAGAGAAATTCACACAAAATTTCACTATAACTTGAGTTTAACCAATAGTTCACCCCTATCTCATTGATGCCTTCTTCTTAACATTTAAGTGCATCTGAATGCCTCATTTTTTCTCTAAACCTAATGAAAAATGTCTAACTATTGTGATTGTGTAGATTTCTTTGGATTTTGTGCTTCTAATTTCATTTTTTTAGGGCTTTGGCTACTGTGGGTGTTGATGTATTCCTCCATAAAGTAGATAAATTGCACATCGTTAACAAGTGTGCTTTGTTTTCAAAGTTTAGGTTATTTATTGAAAATGGTGATTTAAAGAACAACAAACTTCTATGTACCCAGCATCATGCTGAAAGGATATAATTTAAATATCCTTCTAGCAATAGTAGGGAAAATTGAAGGTGATTGGGTTTATATTTCTCATGTTCATATTTTATATATCATTAAAAGCATCTTAATTTTTAGTTTCTAATATTTATAATTTTTTATATATCTTTTAATAACATGCAAGTATTACATTTTATATTTAGACTCTTCTAGTAACCACATAAGCCAGCTAATAAATTCTATGTTTTAAAAGCAAATAGTATTCCTATTGCAATGACAACATTAATTGTGACTTGCTTGTGCCCTTCTATTGTTACAATGAGTTTCATAAAGGGTTCTCCTAATGATTACATGATATGAGGATAATGTAACTTCCTTCTTTGATTTTTAGAGGTATTATTATCAGTTTTTGCAACACTTATATATTATTCATTACTTTATTGTATTGAAATTTTTGGACCTAATTAAATGTATGAAATGATTACTATTATAATTTTCTTGTACTAGAGTATTTTTTTTATCATAAAGCCATTAAGATGAGGCTTGAATACTATTATCTATAATAATGTTGCTTATATAGTAATATGATTGTTGGATTTTATAGTTAGGTTTGGATACTACTTTGAGTATATTGATGTTTAGGTGAATACTTCTAGATAAAAAAAAACCAGTGAATCATGTTAATTATTTTTAAAGAAATTATTATCCTATATTGACATTGCACATAGGTTATTTAATAAAAACACTTGTACTACATGACATTTAATACATAAAAGAATGTTAATCTTTAACAATGGTTTATGACTACAAGAAAATCTGCATTTAGCAATGGAAGTCACTGATAGGCATTTACCAATGGCTTTAAAGAAGATTTTTCTATTGGTAAATGAGATTCCAAAGGTCATCTTTATTTTCTAAATTTGGTGATGGAATTAGTGACAAATATTTCATCTTATCACTATATCCATCACTAATTCTGTTTCTAGTTTTTTAAATTTCTAGAATTTTCTTAGCTAAAGCTTTATCTATCAATAATTTTGCTTGTAAATTTTACCAATAGAGTTAATGATTGAATAAAAAATTAGGGTATTAAATTATTGATGAAATTAAAATCTAAAATTTTATTTGAAGTGGAATATTTTTTTGAAAAAATTAATGTTGAAGGTATCGATGTGAGTCTTTCTATCCATTGCTAAATCCATCAATAAGTTAAACACACCATTGGATTTGAGCATTTTAGTGACAAAATAATTCATTGTTAAATACCTTTATATATTAGTAATTGCAACTAAACCTTTACTCTTTTTCCTTTCCCCTATTAATGCTCTCCTCCTCTTTGTTGGAATCGGGAGCCAAATAATTATAGCAGAATTTAACCGATCCTAGCCAAGGATCCATGCAAAACGATTAGATTAGGACAAGGATTTAGTCATTATCTTTTGTAGATGTTTTAAAGGCTTGATCATTGATCACTTTTTCAACTTGCTTTTAGTTAAAAACTTCGAGATATCCACATGAACTTATGAATCACCAATGAATGTCTTACGGCCACTGATTGGAATTCTCCTTCTTTACCTTGTAGTGCTAGCTACGTCTTTTCTAGGGTTGTGATCAAGGAGGGTTGTTAGGGCTTTTTTATGTTGAGATGTGTGAATTGTGTTTTTTATTGACATCCAACAAGCCTATTTAAATAGGTGCATAGAAAACCTTAACTATTTGGGCTTTGTTTTATACATAATTATGGGCTTATAATTAGGCCTTATAATTATAATATGAAATTCTCATATGTTAGGCCCAAATAATTTGGTCCATTAATTCCAAATCCGCTAAGTTCTAAGTGTACAATCCTATAGACTCTTATTATATTGGTAATGATCATAAATCATATTAATGATCATAAACAATGAACATTGTCTAGTAACACATTATTGTTACCTAAGTAATAAGAAAGTTAGTGATTTGATTGAACCTATATATATGATCATCATCTATGACTTTTTGTCCTAAATATCTAAATTGAGCATGAGACATGGACTGTGTCATTTCCATATAGCTCAATTCAAAAGTTTCTTAATTCCTAAGTAAGCTAACTAAAGCAAATGTAATTGAGATTCAATGTTAATCCATTTAAGCATGGCCATGCATTTTTCTCAACCTTACTTAATCAAGGAGCCCGCAGATGTCATTCTTGTTATATAGAGGGGATAAATTCCATCTTGATTACTTAAATCCTTTAGCATGATATGTGACAAATCCAATAACTACCTTTGCATTCACTCAACTATAAGTGATATAGAGTAGTATCAAAATATGGAATTCACATGTAGGAAACCTTGATGATCTCAGGTAAAAGGATCATATTAATAATGATCACTAAGAATTACTCATGATACTCATATAACGATCTATGTAGTGTTCTTAGGGTGGGTCGATCAAGTACACAAGTTCCCTAACTTGTACTCATTTGTAAACTTAATATCTCATATAAGTCACCATACATGCTAGTCTTAACATATCAACATAACCCAATCCACAATAATATATAACTAGGGATATTTAAGAATACAATTACTCTAAGGTTATTATTATAATTAAATATACTACGCAAATAATATATGTATAAATATGATAATTAGAATTGCCTTTAAAATAACATGATTTAAATTTACAAATATCCATATAATTAGTTTTAGGACATATACACCAATACTCTTCTCTATTTTCCACCATTGCCTTGTGCCTTTTTGTCATCTACCATTACCTTTGAGTGTTATGGTTTGCTCCATTGCCATTTGAAGGGAGATTTAATTGGTAAGTTTTTGTCATTTTAGTATTTTTTTTACAAATTTCTTTAATTTTATACTTTTGAGTATTACATTTGCACTTTCTTTAATTTCTTTAATTTTATTTTTATTTATTTCATTTAATGCTTTATGTTTTTTTGCTAAATTTTTCACATATATATTTTATGCTTTTGATTTTATGTTTCTTATATTTTCTTCTATATTTCTTGATTGGATATTATTGTTTTGAAATAAATATTCAAATTCACGTGCATATTCACATTCACCATAAATTTTGAAAAGTATTACATATTTTGAATCACCTTGAAGTTTCATTGATCACCTTAGAAGTGATATTTATATTTTAGCAAATTGTTCAACATGCTATAAGTGTTGGAAAAATTATTAATTTATTTTCGAGATGTTAAGAGGTTAGTCTATATATATGAAATTATGACATTGAGGTTGTTTAGTTGATTTTATATGATAAGAGAAATGATTAGAAATGTAATGATGTAGTTCTAGAATGCTTATGTTTTAAATGGTTATCTTTAGTATACAATTTAATAAATGAATGTTTTCCTTATTAAAATTATGAAATGGTTCAAACCAATTGTGTTTTACAAATTTAGATACTTGAAGAAATTTTTTTGAAGAGACACCAAGTGTACTTAGAAATTGAATTGATTGTGGAATTGAATTGGTGAAAGGATAACGGTAAATTTGGATCCATGGGGAAATTATCTATATGTTTTGTTTTTATGCTCTATCTGATTTATATTGTTTCAAAACAAAGAAATTTAAGTTCCAAAAGCTATTATATTTGTAAATCATATAATTGTATTCAATTTGACAAAAATGAAACTTTGATTTATGAAAAATGAGAAGTTTTGGGATTTTTGCAATCTAAATTACTTATAAGGTTTTGTGTACTCAATCTTTCAATGCTTATGATCCTTAGTAAATTATTTACTCATTGGATTCTCTGAAGTCATTATTATTTTTCTATCTTTTTCTTTTCCTTGTTAAAATGTTCTATTTTAGAATTCCATGTAACAATTGACATTCTAAATTTTTAAGAAAGAGATTTGAAGGTATTTTTATATTCTTACTATTATAACATTTAATTATAATTCATAAAATATGAATGATTTTCTTATAATAAGTTTCATTATTATTTTGCTATTTTTTTAAAAAAATTGAATCATTATCTTTAGTTGTCAAACAAGCTATGAATGAAAATATTGAATACATAATTTTAGAAGGTACATCATAAACATATATAATTGTTATCACTGTAGTTTGAGCTTAATGAAAATTTTATATTTTGTTTAAGATTTAGATAATGAGCTAATGTTAAATTTAGATAGAGGCACATTATATTTTCTATAATATTAATTTGTAGATCATTTTGTTTTATTTTTTCATTATTAAGTCTATAAAATGTGTCTCAAGAATATGAAAGAAATTTAAGGGTAATAATATGGTAAAATTAAAATTTTTCAAAACTTTACATATATGATTGTATGGTTAATGTTCTTATGATCTTAAATAGAGATATGTTGATGGTTTTTTTATATATTAATTTACAATACTATAATTTGAATCTACAATTGTTATATGATGATGTCCATGCAGTGGCATCCTTTAAATGCTTGTTTTTGTGAATAAGTGGATATGTAAGTTATGAATATTGTCATAGCTTTCATGAACATGGTAGCTTAAGCATTTAATTGTTATCCTTTCTGTTCCTTATGACAATTAAGATATTAATTGTATTTAGTTTTCTTCTTAATTCATTTACTATTGCTTCTCTCACTCCCAGTCATCTTCCCAAAAGCTAGTATTTTTCACATCTATTAATAAAGGTTCATTTCTTTTTTGTTTCTCTTGAAAAGAAAGTTACACGACTACCTATTTAAGTGGTTATAGGGATAAGAATTAACTTAAGATCCTTTTTGCTTTGCTTTTGAATTGCATTTAATTTTCAACAATGCAATAAGATTATATTATTTATTGCTAAGCATATTCTATAAGTTAGTAAAAAATGATTTTATGTTAGCTCTTCTTTCTACCTCCATCCAAAATTGGTAGAAGTTTAACCTTATTTTTAGATGAACCAAATGGAAAAGAACCTATGTCACTATTTGTGAAATTCCACTAGAAGTATCTAAGGAGTGAAAGAAGAAATAGTATATGAATTGAAAAGGAAACTAATTGCATTAGTTCCCTAAGATGAGACCTACGATAAATTCTGTATTGACACTAATACCTTATGTTTATTTATTGATAGTTCTTAGTTCAACTCATTCACTACTAACCAAATAGATTGAATCTTAGAATGCCAATAAGAAAAAAACACCACATGTATTTCAATGAGGGTTTGCTAATAATAGCCTTAAGAATTAAACTAGTTGTAATGGATATGAAAGCAAGGAACTGCTTCCAAGATATCATAGTGTAGAAATTTTTATCACTATTTTTTTCCTTTACTAAGTGTCAACCTTTGAATACCTTATGGTCTTACACCTTATCTTCAAAGTCATGAGACTTACAATGAGTTGCTTGTCTTCTTGTATTATAAGCAAGTAAAAGTGGCTGTTCCTCTAATAATTAGGAAAACCATTAAATAATTACAATGAAGTAAAATAAAAACTATTGATGTAATTAAAAAAATACATTATTTATAACTTACATATGGTGCAAAAGATCTTCAACCTATAAAAGTATTACTTCCCTTTTTTTAGCTTAAATTTGTTATTCCACATCTAGTAGTGAGTCATTTCATTTACTATTATTTCCTTCACTTTTTCCCTTTTGCTAGGATAAGTCATCTTAGTTTGACTTAGTATTTTAACATCTAGTCCTATAGGTTCTTACCCCATTGGTTCTCTTAAAATAGAGGTTAATCTTTGCCAATTTGGTAATGGTAGGGATAAGAGTTAATATAAGATCCTTTTTAAGTTACTTTTCGATTGCAATTACTCTTTAACAATGCAAAGCTTGTATTGTTGGTTGCCAAGTGCAATCCACAAATGGCCCAAAGAGGATCTTAGGTTTGCTTTTCTCTTTACTAGGGCTTAAATCAGTATACATGCAAACTCCATTTTTGTTAGTGTATATGCCCTAAAACCAATTATATTGGTGATTGTAATTTTGAATCATGTTATTTTAATGACAATTTCAATTATTATAATTAAATATATTATCTGCGTAATATATTCAATTATGATAATAACCTTAGAATAATTGTATTCTTAAATGTCCCTAGTTATATATCATTGTGGATTAGGTTGCTTTGATATGTTAAGACTAGCATGTGTGAAGACTTATATGGGATATTAAGTTTACACATGAGTACAAGTTAGAGAACTTGTATACTGGACCGACCCATATTAAGAACACTACATGGATCGTTATATAAGTGTCATAAGTGGTTCTTAGTGATCATTATTAATATGGTCCTTTGACCTGAAATCACCAAGGTTCCCTACATGTGAGTTTCATATTTTGATACTATTTTATGTCACTAATGGTTGAGTGAATGCAAGAGTAGATATTGGATATGTCACATATCATGCGGAGGGATTTGTGTGATCAAGATGAGATTTGTCCCTCCTATATAATAGGAATAACATCTATAGGCCCCTTGATTAAGTAAAGCTGAGAAAATGCATAGCCATGCTCAGATGAAATGACATGGGATGTCGATTATATTTGTTTCAGTCAGCTTGCTTAGGAATCAAGAAACCTTAAGATTAAGTTATACGAGAATGACACGGTCCATGTCTCGTGCTCAATCTAGATGTATAGGATAAAAGGACATAAGTGATGATCATGTGTAAAGGATTAGTCAAATCACTGACTTTCTCATTACTTGGGTAATAATGATGTGTTGCTAGACACCAATCATTGTTTATGATCATTAATATGATTAATGATTATTGCCAACGTAATGAGAGCTTATAGGGTCACACACTTAGAGCCTAGTGAATTTGGAATTAGTGGACCAAATTGTTTAGGCTTAATATTTAGGAATTCATGTTATAATTATAAGGCCCAATAGTAAGCCTATAATTGTACATGGAATAAAGCCCAAATAGGTTAGGTTTTTCTATGCATCTATTTAAATAGGCTTGTTGGGTAATAATAATGGGATTATTATCATTATTCACGCACCCCAAAAAGGCATAGAAAAATCCTAGCACCTCTTCTTGACCAAAACCCTTGAAGAAGCATAGTTAGCACTACGAGGTGAAAGGAGATTGATTCCAACCGGTGTTTGTGTGGACATTCATCGGTGATTCACGGGTTCATGTGGATACCATAAAGGTGCAGCCACATTAAACGTTGCACTAGTGATCTGGTCTTCTGGTTTCTATCCCAGTTCGTGATTTGGAGAGTAGATTGGGTTGGAAAACGGATAGAAGCAGATCGAATTTGCTGTGTAGCGGACAGAAGATTTTTGGCCGAAAGGTATAAACCCTAATCCCTAATCTATGGCATTTTTAATTCGCATGGATCCTTGGTGGAAATCGTGCAAAAATTTTTTTTCCGTTGTGTATGTATGATGCGTGATTTCCAGCAGTGGTATCAGAGCCGCTTGCGAATCCATAGATTAGTTTTCTGTGTTATGCGTTTAAATCTGGATAATTCGTGTTTAATTAGATCATGCATGATGCAATTGGGTTCTGGATCAATGTAATTTTGTATGTTGATGAATCGGTTTTGATTAGATTAAAATTAGATTGAAACATACATAATTAATGATTCGTTTTTAATGAGATTAAAAGCTGGAAATGTAGCTGATGAAGGTTTCAATTTTAATGAGATTAAAATTCGAATAAAAACATGTGTGATCGTATACATGTGATGTATGCATTCTGTTTTGTTTAATGAGATTAAATTAAACAAAAAACATGGACTAATGTTTGAGTTAATATGGCGGAACATCAAGAAGTAGGATTTCGGAACAGTTTTGGAATTAGGGTTCTTGATAAATTCTAATTTTGGCCAATTGTTTTAATGGTTAATACAGAAACTGAAGCATTCAAAATTTTCTGGATTTTGCCCGAAAGTCTTCAAAATTTTGAATGTAAGATGCATAAAAAATTTTTGGGAAGGGGGCTAACTCTGCGTAGCACAATAATTGATAGCCTAAATCTAAGCTGCATTTTAAATCAATCTTTTCATAACCTTCTAATTTTAAACAAGTTAAAATTGGAAACAAGATCAATTTCAATGAATACCTATGGTTGTTTGTATGCTTACATGTGATGTTTGCTGCATGATGCTTAGTTATGGCCCTTACACCATAATGTATGGTTATCTTTCATTTATTGTTTTTGGTTTTATGGTAATTAAATACGGCCTGCGTGTCGTGCCTTTCTCTATAAATTCTAGTTGTACATTCTTTCTCTCACCTTACTCCCCTCGAATGTAACTCGAGTTTTCTCCTTCATTATGTATTGTAAAGTTAGAATAGTTTACTTTCAAATGTACAACATGTTTAAGCCTAGAGCTTGCCGCCATGGAGACAAGGAGCCAAAATCAATATGAGAACAACCATGGAATATGCTTAAAGAAGATATCTTTACCCTAGGTTGACCTTTTGGTTTTCTCATTGGCTTGGAAAAACCAATATAGTTAGGCCATAACTATGCACATTTATTTTATGCTTTATTGTGTAATGTCCTGAATTTTTTTAATTCAATTATTTGAATCTCTAAATTCTGAGGCTGTAGAAATGAAGAGCATGATTGAATTAGTTTGGTGGGTGAATCTTAAGTTGAAGGGATTTAAGTGTAAAGGTAAACGGAATTTTGAAGGGAAAAGAATTGATTTCCATAAGCAGTATAGATGATCAGAGGAGGTTAGAAAATCCTAAAAGGGGGAGTTGTTTAAGTCTGACAGTGTAAGGAATTTTAAACAGGCAGAAACCCTATGGACTAATTTGCAAAAGTGCAAAATCGAGTGTGGTTAAAGTGTAAATAATTAAGGATTTGGGATTTAATATAAATAACCAAGAATTTGGGGTGCAATATGTGATTTTAATTAGTGTGACCAATAGACTCATGACAAGTGTCATTGTTAGAAAAATAATGGCAAGAATAGCCTTACTAATTGGTGAAAAAGGGCTAAAATACCCTTGGAAATTTCAAAAAGGACCAAAATACCCCTAGAAGCTTCATGAAAACTCTACCTTCTTCTCCATTTCTCCAAAAGCTGCAGAAATTCCCATGAGAGCAAGCTTGGACGTGTGAGAGAGAGAAGGAAGAGAGAGAAAGTTTCTCTTAGCTTTTTCACCCAAAAATACCAAGATTTAAGCTTAAGGTGTAGAAGGGAAAGTTGCTCTTCTCATCAAGCTCTATCCATTGATGTGCTTAGATTGAAGAAAAGCTCAAGTTTGATTAAGTTTGGGGAGCTCCAAGTGAGGATTTTCAAGTTGCACCAAGAGGTAAAAATGTTCTCCTCTAAGAGCTCTTTAACGTACTCTTTGTAGTTTCTTGAAATCTTGAGGTTGGTGTGGTCAAGGGTGATTGAACATGGAGTTTAGGATGATTTGAATATGTTTAATGGTGTTTTGGCTGTTGTTATGTTAAGCTATGGCTTTGGTTTGGTGTAAAACAACAAGAAACCATGATGTACACACTTGGGTTTTAGAGGCATAATGGTGCATGTGTAGAATTGGCATGATATGTTTGGAACTTGGCTAAATTGATGAAGTTAGAATAATTTTTATGAATTATAAAGCCTATGGAAGATGAAACTTTGAATTGTGAAAGTGTTTGTATGCATTTCCCTTTTGAGAAGCCAAAACCATGAATATGGAAAAAAAAGGAAGGAAGGAGTTTTAGCTGTTTAATGTGTTTTTGGAGGATCAGTAATGTACACGGGGTAGAACACGGCCCGTGTTGTACCCCGTGTACTTCATCGAAGGCTGATCAGTGTGTTACACGGGGTGCAACACTCCCCGTGTTTACTTCAGAACTGAAGGGCAGTAAGGTACACGGGGTAGAACACGGCCCGTGTTCACCCCCGTGTTCTTCTCTGAATAAACCAGTGAAGCCTCGAAGCCATCCAGTAAGAAACACGGCCCTGAATACGGGGTATGGGACCCCCGTGTTCTTTGTCAAGGGAACATTTTGGTTTTGATTCTTCAGGATTTGCATGGTTTTGCCTTTGGATCTTTTTCTAATGCTCATATATATCATTTCAAAGTTTGAAAACAAAGTATAGAGCATCTAAGTATGCATGTGTACATCTATCAATGTGGAGGAAGTAAAGCATATATGAGATTTAAGGAAAATGATGATGTTCTAATAAGAACTATGATATGTATTTATGTAGACTAAGGAGTGACAATTGGAAAGGCAAGGAGAGTTATAAAGGAGTTTTTAGTGAGGGCAAAGGAAACATCACATTGGAAGCTTGTAAAAGGTAGCTAGCTTTATCCTTAAGCTGTTTTCTATTTACATGATTTTCTGTATTTTATGCCATTGTATGGAATGTGTATGAAATTATTGTGCACGCATTCCGGGAAGACAGTAGAATACTGTGTTTGGCCTATGGCTCGAGTCCCCGGAATGATAATACAATTGTTGTGGCACAACCCGGGAAGACAGTAGAATACTGTGTTTGGCCTATGGCTTGAGATCCTCGAGGATAATAGTGCATTTATTGTGTGTGGTACCTATGGCCAGACACCTCGGGAAGACAGTGTGATACTGTGTTAGGCCTTTGGCTCGAGAACCCCGGGAAGACAGTGAATTGCTGTATGAGGCCTAGGTACGATTATCTGTGATGGCCATCTAGATATTGATATAAGTCCTTGAATGGGCTTGATGATTGCTGTGTGCAGTGCATATTTCTTACAATGATATGGTATTGAATATGATGATAAATGATTAATTGATTTCGAAACGTATGTTTTATTTGCTTAAGGATTTGGAATGGCTTGATGTATTTTTTTATGGCAATAGCTAACTACTGGGAAACTTTGTTTCTTATATTTTTCTGTATTGTTACTAACCATTCCAGGTGATGCTTCCAAAGGCTCTCATGATAAAGTTCAATGATATTTTGAAGTTGTAAATGTAAAAAAAAAAAAATGGTTACATAGTTGGTGATATTGTATATGATGGATATACGATTTGTAAGTTGAACTCTTTTTGTATAATTATATGACTCTTGCTCATGTTGTATGAAATACAGAAATTTGAGATATTCTGAATTGGTTTGGAGTAGATGGCAAATTAGTATGTAATAATTATCTATTAAATGAGGAATAAGGCGTTGATAAGTAAGGGAGTTACATATTGCATGCTTTATATTAATGTATATGATATGTTAGATATAAGCATGTATGGATGGTAAATAATGGTGAGATCTAAAATAGACATTTAAATCCCTCAATGCAAATATTAAGTCAGTAATAAAAGTGATGCCTTCCAATGAATGGCACTTGTCAAGGCCTTGATCAACATAAGGTAAGTTTGCCAAAGCAAAGTTCCTAGTTTATCTTGGTGAGACACGATAGGATAATAGTGATATCTAAATGCCAATAATTGGGTTTTTGACTTAACTAGGCCATCTTAATAGGATCGGGGGCCTAGAAGCATGGAGTTGGGCTTAAGTCCATGAGATGGATTTGAACAAGTGTTGTTCACCCAACTATCCAAGAGTTACATAAGATGTAATTGGCAAGGAGTTGCCTACCTAAATAGCAAAAACTTGAGTGATCAGCCAAAGCTGACTTAAGTCTAGGTGAAATATGGATCTTGGCCCACTAGAAAATCTCAAACGCTATGATTTTCTGAAATAATAGTGAGGGCTATTATTTTGAGAAAAATAGTGGGAGTATTATTTAATAAAAGACCTTATTAAATATATAAAATACATGATTCTCATTTTGCATATTTTTCTATTGTAGATAACCATGGCATCAAATGCATCAAATTTATCACTGCGATCTATCCTTGAGAAGGATAAACTGAATGGGATGAATTTTCTTGATTGGTATCGAAACTTGAGGATTGTCCTCAAGCATGAAAAAAAATAGTATGTCCTAGAGCAACCAACTCCAGATGAGCCTGCTGCTAATGCTCTTCGAGCAGAAAAGGATGCTTATAAGAAGCATCTAGAAGATGCTCTGGATGTCAGTTGTCTCATGCTTGCTACCATGAACTCTGAGCTTTAGAAGCAACATGAGAACATGGAGGCATTCAATATGATTGATCACCTTAAACAGCTCTACCAAGAGCAAGCAAGACATGAGAGATATGATGTATCTAAAGCATTGTTTCAGTGTAAGATGGCTGAAGGAACACCCGTTGCTACACATGTGCTTAAAATGATTGGGTACATCAATAGCCTTGAAATATTGAGTTTTCCTTTGCAGCAAGAATTGGCTACTGATATAGTTCTGCAATCGTTGCTTGAGAGCTATAGTCAATTTGTCATGAATTACAACATGAACGAAATTGATAAGACTTTGCCTGAACTGCTTAACATGTTGAGAACTACTGAGCAGAACTTGAAAAAGTCCAAGTTCAATTCCATTATGATGGTTCAAAAGGGCAAAGGAAAAGGCAAGTCTAAGGTCAAGAATAAAAAGAAAAAGGACAAAACTGATGGAAAGTCCAAGTCATGTTCCTTTGCACTGAAGCCCAAAGGTGGCGTGGCCAAGGAAGGGCAATGCTTCCATTGTAAAGAACCAGGACATTGGAAGCGAAATTGCAAGATTTACCTAGAAGAGCTTAAGAAGCAAAAGGAAAGTGGGACTTCCAACTCAGGTATTTATTTTATAGAGGTTAATTTATCTACTTCTACATCTTAGGTATTAGATACTGGATGTGGTACTCACATTTGTGTAAATGTGCAGGATCTTAAAGAAAGTAGATCATTAGCCAAAGGTGAAGTGGACCTGCGCGTTGGAAATGGAGCAAGAGTTGCTGCATTAGCTGTAGGGACTTATTATTTATCTTTACCTAGTGGATTAGTTTTAGAATTAGACAATTGTTATTTTGTGCCTACTGTTAGTAGAAATTTGATTTCTGTTTCTTGTTTAGACAAGAAAGGTTTTTCATTTATAATAAAGGATAAATGTTGCTCTATTTATTTAAATGAAATGTTTTATGGCAGTGCACAATTAATGAATGGTCTTTATGTTCTGGACCTTGAAAATCCAATCTATAACATAAACACGAAGAAGGTTAAAACTAATGATTTAAATCCAACCTATCTTTGGCATTATCGTTTAGGCCATATAAATGAGACACGCATCTCCAAACTTCATAAGGATGGATTTTTGGACTCATTTGATTTTGAATCATATGAGGTATGTGAGTCATGTTTATTAGGTAAGATGACTAAAGCCCCTTTTACTGGAAAAGGTGAAAGGGCTAGTGATTTATTGGGCCTTATACATAGTGATATATGTGGACCTTTAAACACACAAGCTAGAGGAGGTTATCAGTACTTCATTACTTTTACTGATGATTTCAATAGATATGGTTATGTGTTTCTTATGAAACACAAGTCTGAATATTTTGAAAAGTTCAAAGAGTTCAAAAATGAAGTACAAAACTAACTTGGTAAAAGTATTAAAGCACTTCGATCAGATCGAGGTGGTGAATACTTAGACCGAGAGTTCCTTAATCATCTAAAAGAGTGTAGCATTGTATCATAACTCACTCGACCAGGAACACCTCAATGGAATGGTATTTTTGAAAGGAGTAATCGAACTTTGTTAGACATGGTTCGATCAATGATGAGTCAGGCTGACCTTCCAAATTCCTTCTGGGGAGACTGCAACTTTCACACTAAACCGTGTTCCATCAAAATCAGTTCAAAAGACACCATATGAGATATGGACTGGGAAACGTCCTAGTTTATCTTTTATGAAGATTTGGGGCTGCGAAGCTTATGTAAGACGTCAGGCTTCTGATAAACTTGGACACAAATCTAATAAATATTTTTTCGTTGGATATCCTAAGGAAACAAAAGGATATTATTTCTATAATCCAACCGAGCAAAAAGTGTTTATTGCTCGAACTGGTATTTTTCTAGAGAGAGAATTTATCTCTAAAAGAATTAGTGGTAGAAGAATAGAACTTGAAGAAATTCAAGATCAATGAGAAAACATTGAACTTGAGATGGAACCTGAGCTGGTTTCACAAACAGTTGTGGAAGAACCTGCTCCTGTAACATAGAACCCACGTAGATCTAGTAGGATACGTCGTGAGCCCGAGAGATATGGTTTTCTCATGACTCATCACGGTGATGTGTTGCTTATGGACCAAGATGAGCCCACAACCTACCAAGAGGCTATGATGGGGCCAGATTCTGAGAAATGGCTAGAAGCTATGAAATCAGAGATGGACTCCATGTATTCAAACCAAGTTTGGACTTTGGTTGATCCACCTGAAGGGGTAAAACCCATTGGGTGCAAATGGGTTTTCAAAAAGAAAACTGACATGGATGGTAATGTGTGTACCTTCAAGGGACGATTGGTTGCAAAAGGTTTCAAACAAATCCATGGTATTGACTATGATGAGACTTTTTCTCCAGTTGTCATGCTTAAATCCATCAGGATTCTTCTAGCTATAGCAGCATATTATGATTATGAAATCTGGCAAATGGATGTCAAAACTGCTTTCGTTAATGGAAATCTTCTTGAGGATGTGTACATGACACAACCTGAAGGTTTTGTAAATCCTAAAAAATGCTGGAAAAGTTTGCAAATTACAACGATCCATTTATGGGTTGAAGCAAGCTTCTGGGAGTTAGAATCTTCATTTCGATGATGCGATCAAAGAGTTTAGTTTCATCAAAAATGAAGATGAACCTTGTGTGTACAAGAAGGTTAATGGGAGCACAATAGTCTTTCTGGTGTTGTATGTAGATGACATATTACTTATTGGAAATGACATTCCTACATTATAGTTTGTAAAAACTTGGTTAGAAAATTGTTTTTCTATGAAAGACTTAGGTGAGGCCTCCTATGTATTAGGTATTAAGATCTATAGAGATAGATCGAGAAAATTGCTTAGCCTAAGTCAGAGTACATACATCGACAAGGTGCTAAAAAGGTTTAGCATGCAAGATTCTAAAAGAGGATTCTTGCCGATGTCACATGGCATAAGTCTCTCAAGAACTCAATGTCCTTCCACAGAGTATGAGAGATAGCGCATGAGTAAGATCCCTTATGCATCTGCGATTGGATCTATCATGTATGCTATGTTATGTACTCGTCTTGATGTCTCGTATGCTTTAAGCATGATGAGCAGATATCAATCAGATCCTGGTGAAAGTCACTGGACAGCTGTCAAGAACATTCTTAAGTACTTAAGAAGAACTAAAGACATGTTTTTGATTTATGGAGGTGAGGAAGAGCTCATTGTAAATGGTTACACTGATGCTAGCTTTCAAACCGATAAAGATGACTTCAGGTCGCAGTCAGGTTATGTATTTTGCCTTAATGGTGGCGCTGTGACCTGGAAGAGTTCAAAGCAAGGGACAGTGGCTGATTCTACAACAGAAGCTGAATACATTGCAACATCAGATGCCGCAAAAGAGGCTGTTTGGATTAAGAAGTTCATCAATGAACTTGGAGTTGTTCCTAGCATTGCTGACCTAGTAAAGCTCTATTGTGACAATAATGGAGCCATTGCACAAGCCAAGGAACCTAGATCTCACCAGAAATCCAAACATATACTCCGTCGCTATCATCTCATAAGAGATATTGTTGACAGAAATGATGTCAGGATATGCAGAATACCAACTGACGATAATGTTGCCGATCCACTGACAAAAGCTCTAACATAGCAAAAGCATGATAGTCATGTGAGATCCATAGGTATTAGATACATGGATGATTGGCTTTAGTGCAAGTGGGAAATTGTTAGTGTATATGCCCTAGAACCAATTATATTGGTGATTGTAATTTTGAATCATGTTATTTTAATGGCAATTCCAATTACTATAATTATATATATTGTCTGCGTAATATATTCAATTATGATAATAACCTTAGAATAATTGTATTCTTAAATGTCCCTAGTCATATATCATTGTGGATTAGGTTGCTTTGATATGTTAAGACTAGCATGTGTGAAGACTTATATGGGATATTCAGTTTACACATGAGTACAAGTTAAAGAACTTGTATACTGGACTGACCCATATTAAGAACACTACATGGATCGTTATATGAGTGTCATAAGTGGTTCTTAGTGATCATTATTAATATGGTCCTTTGACCTGAGATCACCAAGGTTCCCTACATGTGAGTTTCATATTTTGATACTATTCTATGTCACTAATGGTTGAGTGAATGCAAGGGTAGATATTGGATATGTCACATATCATGCGAAGGGATTTGTGTGATCAAGATGGGATTTGTCCCTCCTATATAACAGGAGTAACATCTATGGGCCCCTTGATTAAGTAAAGCTGAGAAAATGCATGGTCATGCTCAGATGAAATGACATGGGATGTCGATTACATTTGTTTCAGTCAGCTTACTTAGGAATCAAGAAACCTTAAGATTGAGCTATACGAGAATGACACGGTCCATGTCTCGTGCTCAATCTAGATGTATAGGACAAAAGAACATAAGTGATGATCATGTGTAAAGGTTTAGTCAAATCACTGACTTTCTCATTACTTGGGTAATAATGATGTGTTGCTAGACACCAATCATTATTTATGATCATTAATATGATTAATGGTCATTGCCAACGTAATGAGAGCCTATAGGGTCGCATACTTAGAGCCTAGTGAATTTGGAATTAATGGACTAAATTGTTTGGGCTTAATATTTGGGAATTCATGTTATAATTATAAGGCCCAATAGTAAGCCTATAATTGTACATGGAATAAAGCCCAAATAGGTTAGGTTTTTCAATGCACCTATTTAAATAGGTTTGTTGGGTAATAATAATGGGATTATTATCATTATTCACGCACCCCAAAAAGGCATAAAAAAATCCTAGCACCTCTCCTTGACCAAAACCCCTGAAGAGGCATAGCTAGCACTACGAGGTGAAAGGAGATTGATTCCAATCGGTGTTTATGTGGACATTCATCGGTGATTCACGGGTTCGTGTGGATACCATAGAGGTGCAGCCATATTAAACGTTGCACTGGTGATTTGATCTTCTGGTTTCTATCCCGGTTCGTGATTTGGAGAGTAGATTGGGTTGGAAAACGGACAGAAGCAGATCGGATTTGCTGTGTAGCGGACAGAAGATTTTTGGCCGAAAGGTATAAACCCTAATCCCTAATCTATGGCATTTTTAATTTGCATGGATCCTTGGTGGAAATCGTGCAAAAATTTTTTTTCCGCTGTGCATGTATGATGCGCGATTTCCAGCAATTTTAAGAGAACTAAATGAGGAAAAAACTTGTATTTTTAGATGTGGAAATATTAGGTATTATTGACTTGACTTCTCTTAGTGGAAAGGAGGGAGTGAGGGAAATAATAGTGAATAAAGTGATTCACTGCTTGATGTGAAACAACATATTCAAGTTTGAAAAAAAGAAAGTGATACTTTTGTAGGTTAAAGATCTTTTACACTAAATGTAAGTTATAAATGATATATTTTTGAATTACCTTAGTATTTTTTATTTTACTTTACTATGGTTATTTAATGGTTTCTTAATTGTGGAAGGAGTATGCATTTCTACATGTTAATAACACAAGTAGCCAAGGAGCTTCATGTAGATATCATGGCTTTGAAGAAAAGGTGCAAAATCATTAGATATCCAAAGATGGCCACATAATGGAGGCAATGAGCAATGATAAAAATTCTGTAAATAAGCAATGATAAAAATTCTCTTTCATTATGGTATCTTTATTTCAATTATTAGCTTTTATATCCATATCAAACATTTTTCCCTTAACTGTTAAGGAATAAACTAATTGTCATGGACATGAAAGTAGAAAACTATTTTGAGGATATCATAGTGTGGAGGATTTTTTATTAATATTCATTTCCTTCATTATATGGCCTCATTTGAACCTAGATGTTTGCATCTTTTCTTCAAGTAAATAAAGCTTATAGATTTCACTCTATGCTTGCTTGTGTTATAGGCATGTAGCATTATACCTTCCTGCAATTAAAAACCTACTAAATAATTATATCCTAGTATTTCCACATGCTTATTTTTTAAGATTTAAACAAATGAATAAATGCATGCAACTACATAATAAGAAAGAGTATACTTACATAAATTGTATTGTTTTATAAAATAGAGTGATAGTCTTTGCTTTATTGATCTATTTAAATGAGAAATGACATTGAAATACATATTATGCTCTTCATAATTGTTAGCAATGTCCACATTTACATTCTCTAAATAAAGGAGGCTTGTAAGAGAAAAATTAAGTGAAACTTAGTATGAAAGATAATAAGACATTTGGTTGTGGTTGCATAATGGGAAAAATGAATAGTGATGAAAATTCCCTTACATTAAGGTATCTTCAAAGTAGTTTCTTGCTTTCATATCTATGATAATCAATTTAGTCCTTAAGGTTTTAACTAGTGAACCCTTATTGAGATGTGGTCTTTTTCTTGTCGATACTTTTAGATTCACTCAATTGAGTTAGTAGTTATATCAAAATAGACAAATAGGACCCTTTTTTTATTCATTTACTATTAACTTAAAGGAGTGAATCTAAAAGTACTATTTGGAATAATGAGCAAATATTTCTACGTGGGTTCATTGAAATTGGCCTTAATTATTAAAATGGTTTGTTAAAACTATGGCAACCATTTTAATCTTTAAAATCAATTTTAGTGAGCCCTCATACAAACATCTTTTACTCAATTAAGTTAATAGTAAATAAATTCAAAGAGGGTCATATTTATCTATTTTGATTCAGCATTTTGACACAGGTTATTTCAAAGGGTATAATAAGCCAAGAGCAATGATTTTCATCTTAGTAATTAATGATCAAGCAGTATGAGTGCAGTATCAAAATGTTTAAGATTTAGCAATTTAGGATTTTTGTTTATATTTTCATATATATACAACTTGGACATTAACTTTTTTTATTATATGTATTGGAAATTATTGACTTTATTGTATCTTTACTTAATATAACTAAAATATTAGCATATAATTTTATTTTATGAATAAATTTTATTTCATAAAATTTGATTAAAATATTTAATTGTTCAAAGTATGTAAGCTTTATGAAATTTAATAGGTTAGGGTTTGTGCTATTTGGATTGTTACAAAAATGAATAGCATACTAATCACCAAAAAATAAATACCATATTGATAAATGAGATAAATAGAAATAATGAAATTAAGGTTTAGGATTCAATGATGGCTTTATTGATGGATTAAAATTAGTGATGGAATTTGACTATTGCTAAATTAAAATTCAACAATAGAAATAGTGATGACTATAGTTTCATGATGAATTTCTTTATTACTGATTCAAATTTTAAGGATGGAGAATCTATCATCATGTACTAAGTTAGTGATGGAAATATCTGTCACTAATTCTACTCATCATATATGCTTATTGTCACCGTTCTGTGAAATTGTGATGAGTTTAGCAATGGAAATTACCAATAGATTTTGTTACCTTTTTAATTTATTTATTGACATACTATTTATTAATGCCATTTATTCCTTTGTCATTTCCATCACTAAATAATTTAGTGATGGATTTTTTCTAATTAAAATTTATTGCTAATTATTTTTTGTAGTGTTAAACTGATATCTTATATATACTCGTATAGATTATTAAAATAAAAATTGACATCATTATCTATTTTCCACATTAATTATTATTATTTTTAATCTTGGTTATAAAATCAACATCTAATTTCAATTATTCAACAATATCTAGTAATGAAACACATTGATTTTCCTATAAAATATGACATTGCTACAATTTTCCACGTTAATTTTTATAATGACATTGAATACATATGACATACAATAATGTTAGTGAATAATTGATATCAAATAGCTTAAACAATTGATGTTGTTTGGTATTTTTGTGGTGGTGATGAATCAACATTACATAAGCACTTAATATATCATTTTTGCTATAAAAATTAATGTTATTCTTATTTTTTATGTCACTTTAAGAATTGATATTGAATTATTAAATATACAATGTTGATTTGTAACTAATATCAAACTTTTTAAATGACTAATAACATTTATCATTTTTATAGTGGTGTTCTTAGCATAAAGAGTTTGGCTCATTCTTATTGCTCCTAAAATCTTTGATGAAAAAAAAAGCTATTAATTTTGTTATACTAAGTTCTAGGAGATTACTTCAACCTATAAAAGGCCTTGATTAATTGATAAATTTTTTGTTCTTGCACTTGAACACACTGTTATAGAATTGCCAATCAATGTCAATTGTTTGACACATTTGACATTAGTTATGAATCAATGTATATATAAGTATTATTATATATCAGATGATTCGACATTGGTTTCATAATTGATGCAAAAAATATATAATAATATTAGTTTCCATATGTATAAGAACTGTCATTTTTTTGTTTGGAAGCCTATTTTTAGAAGTACATTACAACATTAAATGTTGATTGTTTAATATAACATTAATGTTAAATATATATTCAACCATAGTTTTTTTTAAATAACTAACATGTATGTCATACCCACTCCCTAAATTTATCCCATTTGCAATTTCTCCCTGCTCAATCCCTTTTGAGACTAACCCCTCTTATAGTTCCTCCTTATCTAGTCCCTTTTAATTGTTAACATCTCTAATGATATTATAGACTCCCAATTTGAGCAACTTTAAAGGCTATAACCAAAGAATGAAATTGGTGAAAACTCATATCTAATACTCATTGATCAATATATGAGGTTGACACTTCCTAGAAAAGCACACTTGGATCTAATATATACAAATATAATGAACATTTATTAAATATAATATATAATATTACTCACTTCATATAAATAAATAATAGATAATACCTTTGAATGCTAAGAAAATAAATGAAATCAAGTTTCTTACTTGTACAAACTTATAAAAGTTATATCAAAATAAAAGATAACAAAACATGATTGATTATGAAAACCTAAAAAAATTCTTACTTTTATCATTTGTGATTTTCTAAGAAGTGCACAACCCTATAGATTTGGCAATAGGGTAACATATCTTCATTATTGTAAAATAATTAGTGAGATAAAGAAAATCATCTTAAGGTTGGAAGGTGCACATATCTCATAAATAGAGAATTATTTTAGAGTTAGAATAGTTGTGTAATGAAATTTACAAATGGTGCCATGATTTTTCTCTTTTTATTTTCAACTCACATCCTAATTTAAGTATCCACAATGGTTAATTAATAAAAACTCAATATTTATAATAAAAGGATGTCATTCTATTATAGAATTTAAGACGTTGGTTATAAATTAATAACCATTATTGTAAAGTAAATTTTTTTCTCCTTTTTCCATTATCTTTCAATCAACAATTTTATAATTTTAGAATAAATCTTGTATGAACCAACATCATTTTATGAATTAATAAAATTTATTTTTAATTCAATTTAATCTAAGTGAAGTTGATATCATAAAATTATTTTTTGCATTATTATATTTTTCTTATATAATTAGATAAATACAAATAACTAAAAAATTAAACAACAAAAACAAATTCAAAACTATAATTTATAAGGAACAATAAACTTTGAATAAAATGAAAAGTAGGATATTTTTTCTCATAATTTCTTGATATTACTTAAGGGCTTTTAAGTTAAAAAGTATAACTATTTGCAAACTAATGATAAATAAAGTAGCATAACTATTTTTACAAAAAATTCAAGCCTTTAATGCAAAAATGGATATATGACTTCTTCTTATTACAATTTTTTATTAGTTTGCATATCTTTACACTTTCTCAACATTCTTTTTGAGATAGAACTCAAATGCTACAATTTATAATAAACAATAGAGATGGCTTTGGAGGATATTATATATGGTTGTAAATTGATGATAAATTATAGTAAAAAGAAGTAGTATATCCATTTTTACAATGAATACAAGCCTTCTAATGTAAAAGTGGGCATGCTACTTCTTCTCATTGCAATTTTCCATGAATTTTTTTATCAGAAGGCATCATGACTATAGAATCAATGATTTATGTTGATTAATAGATGTTAGTTTATAATAAAATTGACATTTATTTTGATATGATAACTTTTTAAAATTATATAAAAACTGAAGATAATGGATAAGAATACAATTGACATTTAAACCTTATCCCAAAACTTAGAACATTAATTTTTTACACAATCTTTGATTTTAGTAATAGCATTTAAAAAGTCTCATTAGAATTGCAACAACATATGATGTTGATTTTAGTAAACAATCATCATTTAGAAGGCATTTTAGGAATTTAGTTAAAAATTAAAGAAGTATAGGATGTTAGTTTTAGTTAACAACCATCATTTAAAAAGCATTTTAGAAGTCTAATTGAAAATTATAGAAGCATAAGACATTGATTTTCTTTAATAATTGGTGTTTACTACTTTCCAATAAATCTTCGCTCTAATTCTATCTTTCCATTTTTACTCTTTTGACATCTCACTCTCAAATATGCTTTCGAGTCTGATGAGTTTGATGCATTATATTACTATTGGTCTCTTATTTCATTTTTATTAAGAAAGTGTACAATAGAAGAACTTTAACATTTATTTATCTCATTTTGTATACTCTCTTATTTCCCATGGACACTATAAGAAATACTTGATTTAGTGATAGAAATTTGGAAAGGACATCAAATCCCTTACTAAATATAGAAAATATCAAGGGAATTGCATGAGTTTGGTAAGGGAAATTAAAAATTTTGATTTTAATTTATTGAAATATTTTGTGAAGGAATTACTGATGGATATGGCCATCACTAATATTAGTGGGGCTTAGAAATATTGCTAACCCATTGCAAATTAGTAGTGTGAAGTGGACTTTTTAATGGATTTTCTTTGTGGTATTATTGCCAATTTAGAGAGAGATGAGTTAAGGACTTAAATCTCACAATTCATTAGTGATAGTAGACTTACTAATTCCTTGCTAAATGAAAAAAAAATTACATTCTAAAATTCGGAGGTAACTTTTTTCATTTGAAACATTTCATAGAAAAAAAAAGAGCTATAATTTTGATATGAGCATTATTTTATTAATATTTTCCCTTATATTTAAGCCTCTTAGGATGAGATGATACTTAATTGAATTAATTCTACATTAATTTGAGGCTAATTGCATTAATTTGAACTTGATTGAATTTCAGGATTAATGCTGAATTTTTAGCATTGTTTCACTTTTCTGATCATAACTTGAGCTCTGAATATCAAATTTGGACGATCCTAATACCGTTGGAAATCTAAGAAAAAGTTATACAACTTTTTAGTCTATTTGAAAGCCCATTTCTGCCATATTGGAGGTCAAAAGTAAGCATGAATGTAGCTAATGTTGCTGTTTTGATCCACATCCGACCCTGTTGCAATGATTAATTCATATAAGGAGCTCTAAATATCCAATTGATGCAAGGCCAAGTCCAACCTCATCATTCATCAAGAATTTTTGAAGAAACTAAGTCATTTTCAAGGCTAAAGAAGATAGACTGATGGCTGATTATGTCAACTTAGACTGGATTGAGTTGTCTATAGTATTTTAACTATAACTTGAGTAGGAATGTTGAATTGGGCTAAAATTTTGAGATTAAATTCTTAAGACACTAAACTACAAGTTTATAGTTAAGGTATAATCCTAATTATGCCTTGGGAGTTAGTAATAGTGAGGGGGTAGATCAGAACAAAAAAGAAGAAGAAATAGACAGACAATTTTACTAGTTATCTAAATTTTTATTGTGTTTTCTCTTTTCAATGGAAGGCTAATTCCCTTTAAGTTAATTCAAGGGATTTTGAGGCTCTTTTCCTCTTGGATTATGAGATCTTGAATTGTATGGTGATATTTATAATTAATTTCTCTTTTTCTTCATCTATCTTTTCTAATTTGCATGAATTGGTTAGTTTGAATATTAATTTGATATAATCTTGATTTAATTCTATAATCTTGATTCAATTCTGAGGTTCATGATTTGGAATTGGTAATGAATTTTTGGTTGATTAATCATAATTCTTTATAGGAGAAAAGGGATGCATGGACGGTTTAGGATTCTAAATTAATCCATTTAATTTGGCTAAATTCTATCTTTAAATTGATTTTTGATCTAGTTTAGGGGTGATGGCGATTATCTAACTTTGCTAATCTTAATCAACCAGACCCTAAATGATTATCTAGCTTAGAGTTCATGAATTGTTGTAGAGATTCCAGATAATTCAAGGTTGAATAATCAATTGCAAAATTAAGTTTATAGTGATCTATGATTAATCCCTCGAAAAGACCTTAAATTCCTTAGATCAACTGTTTTTATTCATTGATATTCCTTATTTTTACTGCTACTGCTTTGTTAATTTTGCTATTATTTTCTACTTGTTTTTAACTCGAAAATCCTTTCCCCTAATCTAGTTCTACTTTATATTGCATGATTATTTTGTATTTTGCATTAGTTTAAAATTTGCACATTTTGTGTGTTGATTAATTGCATAAGTAATTAACATTTTATTTTTTTTAGGTATTTCAATATAATCTTACATCATAAACATAATTAGTAAGTAATCACAGATGATTAATTAAAAGGGTCTCTAGAGGATCGACTTGGTTCGCACTATTTTGCTACAAAAATATCTTACGAATCAATAATTTTAATTTGGCCAGTTTAACAGCTGTAATCAAATTCCTAGAGATGGTATTTCGAAGGTTTTTCTAGTAAGTTTGCAATTATGTGTGCTAGTTCCAATGGTAAAAGGTAATGTTTAACATTAATTACTTATAATCTCCCCTACCTTGTAAAAAAAAATAGAGTTTAATATGTATAAATGCCCTTTCTGCTTATTACTTGTTAAGCTTGGTTATTTTTTTGTTTCATTCATTTGATTTTGGGTATTTATCTTTGCTTTATTTTGCTTTGAATGAATTTCATAAGTTCTTTTAAGATTGTTTGAAGGATTTTTACATTTGGTAAATTATTTTTGTTTGGGTGTGATTCTTATATAATAAATGTTGTGATCCTCTATTTTGTTATGTTAGGACATTGTTCCTTTGATTTTGATGACTTTTCCAACTATTGTTTAGGTTGATTCTACCATTATTAGATTGGGGTGTTGTATCATTAGTGAATAGGCAACTTAGTAAAATTAGGTCTTTTCATTGATTTCTTTTACATTTTTTTCCTATTGCTATATTCTTTTAATATGGAGATACTTGGCATGCTTTAAAAGTTGCAACTAGTGTGTCTTGGCTTTTATTTTCTCATCTTTGTTTTTATATATCTGTTCCTAGGTAATGTGCCATGTTATGATATCGATTTTTTACAAATCCAACTAATTAATTGAAATATAGTACATAATCAATAGAAAAATAATTATTTACAAATTAGTAAATTACTTTTACTTTGCTAATACTTTTCAATCAAAAGCCATCAAGTTATCCAAAACTTTAAAGAGATGAACAAGCTCCCTTTCTTGTGCCAACTAAATTGACAATAGTTCATATTTGTTGTTCTAAATTTAGGAACATGAAAAACTGCATAGTAGCTTTGAAGAATAAGTGTTCATTTCACCTTTTTCATGATAAGCCCACAAACAAGGAGATGTATAACTATTCATTACCTTTATAAGTAAGTAAAATTTGATTTTGTTATATTTAATAAGCCTTGCACTTATATTTTCAAATTTGATCTCCTTTTGTACTAGCTTTTTCAAATTAGGTGTAAGCTAATAGCTTAATTGACCAATGATAATAGGATTATTACTATATAGCCTTTGTTTTGGTGAACTATTGCTACATAACTTTAAATCTTTTTTAGTTTTAAATGGCCTATTAGTTATTTAAGCAGTTCTTTTAGCCAATTATCTACTTGCTTCTTATCTTTAGCAACCTTATTTCTTCAATAATTGCAAAGAAGCTTGATAATTGCTTCTTGTCTTTAAAAATCTTATTTCAGGATTTCTTAGATAATTATAAAGCCCCAAGAGATCTTTTAGAGGTATATATTTTTCCTGTTGTTAGTGAGGTTGATTGATTTCATACGGGTTTTTTTCTCCATGCTTAGGAATTAAATAACATGTGTTCACTGCATGATTATAGAGCAAGAGCACATGTGCTATTTAATATCTAAGCATGGAGAAAAAAGCCCCCATGAAATTAATCATCCTTAACGAAAATTTTAGAGGTATCCATGTGACCACATAATTTCTTATCAGGAATTAACATCAAATAAAAAACTTCCTAATGCTAAGGTTATGAGAAGACTTGTCAAAATCATGGAAAGACCTTTCTTTGACCTATGGATCACATGGTCTAAAGTACTATTGAGAGGAAAGATAGGTAGTTTACAACATTGAAAGTTAAGCCAATCATTTTAATGTTAGAATAAATGTCAATTTCCTTTACTTGAATTCTTTGGTCATTATTGTAAACTAATACCAATATATTTTTCCCAATCACTAAGAGAGAGTACAAATGGCATGCTTGTCATAAATTTAGAATTTGAAGGTTTAGGGAGATGAAATTTAGTAAGTAGTTGTTTGATCTTCTATACAAGGCAAGGCATGCACACGAAATAACTAAAAAGATCCTTAAATGGATAGGCAACCCTAATTGGGCATTAATGTTGCAATTATAGGATATAGATGAAAGCTTCAAGAAACTATCAGAACAAAACACCAAGAATAGAAATTTGAATTTTGGTAGCTTAGGTCCTTTGCTCCACGTAAAGGGATCCATTCTTGTGTTTAAACATAAAAGAAAGCTTATGGGAAAGTCATCTTTGCATTTAGCTAGTGTATTCCTTATTCATGTAAATTTCATGTCGTTTATTCCTGTTATAATTTATTGCATGAGATGCTAACTAGGATTAAGCTCATATCTATATAGTTATTTTTAAAGTTGCATAGCAATGGTGAGTAATTTGTATGCAAGAAATCTAGGAAGACATAGGTGTGTAATCAACACATTTGTGTAAATTTCTTTTCATATTATACAATTATGTATATAGTGTTAATAGAGCATTTAATTTGAAGTTATAGCACATTTAATGTTATAATGTTTTTGTATTGAACTACATTTACTAGGGTGATGAATCTACTACTATGTCATGTAATTTATGACAAAAGTCATAATTATGTGCATCTCCTAGTCTTTTTCTTGCATCTTCCATGGCATTATTGAAACAATTGACATCAATAAGTAAACCTTTTTCTTTGAAGCTTTCTCTTGTGTGAATTATAATCGTTAATTTTTTTTGTTTTGAAAGGTATTGATAACTTTCAATAAAGGAAATCTTGATTTAAAGTTATACTTCTTTCAAATGCATCATTGTGTAATAATATTTAGCATTGTTTGATAGGAAATGTATAATGAGTTGCTAGTGGAAAAATATGGAGAACCATCAAGCAATGGAGCTAATAATGGTAAGGTAGAACTAGTGAAGGTGAATAGATGATAGGGAAAATAATTAAAGAAGCTAATTTAGATTTATTTTACCAAACAGTTGGTGGTTTGAAAAAGAGGAATGTGTATAGGCTTGGTTTAGAGGGAAATAAGTTAGCCATAAAAAAATTTGGGTAATTGTTACATTACAACCTAGCCAACAATAGCTTGTGGTTAAAGATATTATTACTACACTTATCTTTAAAATTGTTATGACGCAAATACTAGAGGAGCATTAGCATGATGTTGGTGTGTGTTCTAGGAACTAATCATATAGATGATTGAAGTAATACACAATGTATTATGTTTTATTTTAGGTAATTTAATTATTATATTTTGTTTTTATAATTTTATTATTATTTTACGTGATTTATAACTTAATATAATAATTATCCTTGGAATAGCTTCGATATTTCTAAAATGCCCTTAGTCAAGTATTATTATAAAAAGGATAGTAATAATACATCGAGACTAGCATGTATAATGATTGATGATTATAAATCATGGATATGTGATATCAAGTCAATACATGAGTACATTATTAGTGAACAATGTACTGGACTGACCCACTATAAGAATATTGCATGGATAGACGTGTCATAAGTTATTTTCATATGATCACAATATACACATAAACATTTGACCTGAAGTTACTACAGTTTCCTACATGAGGAATTACTCACTTTAATATTGTCCTATGTCACATTTGATTAGGATGACGAATAGGACATTGATTAGGTGTTTCATGAATTGTGCAGAGGGAAGTGAGTGATGTAGATGAGATTTTGTTACTCTTGTATAAAAGAAAAATATCCTTGGGTCCCTTGATTGAGTGAGACTTAGAAATGCATGGCCATGCTCAATTAGATTAATATGTGATATTAATCATTTATTTTAAGTCTACTCAGTATCAAGAAATATAAATTGAACATTGATAAGGATGACACATTCCATGCCTCCAGTTCAATTTGGATATTATTATAAAAGGGTTATGATACAAAATGTTAATCATGTATTAGGTGGATGTCAAATCATAGACATTCTTACTACTTGAGTGGCAGTGATGTATTGCTAGATACCACTCACTGTCTATGGCTCAATAATAAGTCACGTCAACGTAGTAAGAATCTATAGAGTCATACAAAAGGAGTAAGAATAAGACAATAATTAATTGAAATTTAATTATATTAATATCCAATTAATTAGACTTATTTTCGTACATATATATATTATTATTAAGAATAATAATGTGTTATTCACATAATATATATATATATATTATATGATATTATTTGATATTAAAGTAATATCAAATAATTATATTATTAGATATTAGATAAATATATTATGAGATAATATTATTTTGATATTTGATAACTATATGCAATTATCTAATATTAAGATATTTATATTATGAGATAACATTATCTAATATTAGATAATTAATAGATGAGTCCTATCTCTCCTCATTATCTCTAGGATAAGGATAAAATGAGTTATTAAGTGTGATTTGAATTTTGGAAGCATTGTCTTAGTAGGACTAGGATTGTGGCTTGCCTAAGTTATATAAAAAGGGGTTTGAGGGCAGCACATTATGCACATGCTTATAAGCCTCCTAAAACCCTAAATCACTTGGAAAACATCGAATTCTAATTCCTAGAGAGAGAAATGCATCCTAGCAGATTCGTGGAGAGCGAGAGGTCATTGTTCACTCCGTGTGGATACTATACAGACGCTATACCTTTCGGCCGGTGTTTGATTCATCCACTCTCAAGTTTTGATCAGTAGAAACACGAGTGCCCAATAGGTAAAACCCTAATCATTGATTTATGCTTTTTGCATGGATCCTAGGTAGAATTCAGATCAAAATTTTGAAATTCCGCTACATGTAATAATCCGAATTCACACCAGTGGTATCAAAGGTTCTTGCGAAAATATAGTTCTGATTATGTGTTTTACCATTTTTATGAATGTTTATATGATAAATATTCTGTTTTAGTTTAAATCAAAATTGCATTTTTGATGAACATTTATGTGATAAATAAATATCAAATTAGTTTCTGTTTAAACTGGAGATATATATAAGATATATGCAAACTCATTGTTTGGTTCTGATTTGGTAGATATATATATATATATATATATATATATATATATAATCTGTATTTCAAATGTGATTGACAATTGATAAGATAAATTGTATGAATCTAATTATGCATTTTTCTGGTTCATGTTCAAATCTATTTCATGCATAATTCTGGGTTTTTGATTTGAATTTGAATTTACTTCTGTGATTGATTTTGGGTTCTATTTTAAATAGGAACAAATAGGATTAATTATATGAAAATCATTTTCTAAAGTAAAGAGGTTCTGTTATGAATCAGAATTAATCAAACTTAATCCTTAAGTTAGGTTATATATGTGTGATATATATATGTGTTCTGCATTAGTATTTAATTCTGAGCTTTCATATGATGAAACCTTGAATCTGTATAGTATATGTGATATAATCTACATTTAAAGAATATGATCTATTTTGCATGGAATCAATGTGATTAATTCCGAATTTGACTTGACATATAAATCTGGTTAAATTTGTTTTAATGTGATTTGAAATAAATCTAGATTAATGTATGAAGTATATTGTTTAATATGTTTGAATTAAGTTGGATATATTTGATGTGATTAAATCTATCCAATGTAAAACCTATTTTGAAACTATGATTTGAATGTCAATCATATAGTCGAATTGTTCGACTTGGGGTGTGTCAATTGTTGGAAAAATGAATTAAAATTTGAATGTCAGATGAATTCAATTTTTAGCAGGACTACCATGCTAACTCTGCGTAGCATTCAAAAATTATTTTTATTCTTAAGGCGCTGTTTTAGAACATGATTTTTTATAATGATTATGTTATGAAATATATATATCAATCATCCTCCTTATCTTGGTTACATATATTTCTTAGCAATTATTACATATGATGCATGAATGTGTTGCATAGTATGGCCCTTGGAGTTTTTATGGATGGATTTTAAATACGACTTGCATGTCGTGTCTTCCTCTATTTTTCTGATGTATACTCTCTTCTCATCTCACTCCCCCCGAATGAAGCTCGGGGTTTCTATTGTAAATTTGTAATTGCAATGGAGCATTCTTGGCTTGGAACAAGGAGAAGCTAAGGAGCTATGGGACAAGAAAAAGCTAAGGAGTTAGTTAGGAATGTCATTAGAAAATAGAATTTTGGGGCCATACTATGTGACATTTTAATTTCTTTATTATGTGATGATATTGATGAGCATGCATTTATTATGTGATAGAATGTGTTCCTACTATGTGATAGTTCTATTTATTGCATGATATATGATATATGGTGGTCTATTTTATTCATTTACTTTATATGATATATGAGATATGCTAGATATGTTGCATGAATAAATAGGCTAGTTATGGTGAGATCTGATAATAATTAAGTTAAAATATGTCATCTAAAATATTAAGTCAATAATAATTTATGATGCCTTCCAATGTTTGGCACTCATTAAGGCCTTGATTGACATAAGGTAGATTTGCCAAAGCAAGGTACCTCGTTTATTTTGGTGAGATGCAACTGGATAATAGTGATATCCGAATGTCAAATATTAGGTCCGACTTAACTAGGATATCTTAATAGGATTGAGACCTAGAGGCATAGAGTTAGGCTTTAGTTCATAAGATGGACTAGAATAAGTGTTGTTCACCTAACTATCCAAAAGTTGTATATAATACAATTGGCAAGTGTTGCCTACCTAAATAACTAAGTTTTAAGTGATTAACCAAAGCTAACTTAAGGCTTGGTGAAATATGGATCTTGGCCCACTAGAAAGCTTAGACAATATGACTTTCCGAATTAGTAGTGAGGGCTATTAATTTGAAGGAAATAATGGAAGGTACATTTAATAAAAGACCATATTAAATGTTTTAGATTTAATACTTACTTTGTATATTTCTGTCGTAGATAACCAATGGCTAATACATCAAATGACTTATCACTGCGATCAGTCCTTGAGAAGGACAAACTGAATGGCACAAACTTCCTGGACTGGTACAAAAATTTAAGGATAGTCCTCAAATATGAGCGAAAAATGTAAGTCCTAGAGGAACCTGTTCCTCAAGAACCTGAAGCTACTGCCCCTCGAGCTCAAAAGGATGCTTATAATAAGCATCATGATGACGCATTAGATGTCGGTTGCCTCATGTTGGCTACCATGGACTCTGAGCTTTAGAAGCAACATGAGAACATGGAAGCTTATGACATGCTTGAGCATCTTAAGAAGCTTTATGAAGGCCAAGCTTGGCATGAGAGGTTTGAGGTGACAAAAGCCTTGTTTTAGTGCAAACTGGCAGAAGGAAACCTTGTTGAGCCTTATGTACTCAAAATGATTGGGTATGTTGAGAACCTTGAGAGATTGGGTGCTCCACTAGGTCAAGAGTTAGCCACTGACTTAATTCTGCAATCGTTACCATAGAGTTATGGTCAATTTATCATAAATTACAACATGAATGAAATTGACAAACCACTGCTAAAATTGTTAAGCATGTTAAGAACTGCTGAACAAAATTTGCAAAAGACTAAGCCTAATACCATAATGATGGTTCAAAAGGGCAAAGGAAAAGGAAAGGTAAGGGAAAAAACAAGAAGGATTCCAAATCCACAGGCAAGCCCAAGTCTAAATCCTCTGCACTAAAACTAAGAGGGGGTATGGCTAAGGAAGGGACATACTTCCATTATGGTCAGATGACCTTAGCAATCCCGCAAGTGCACGGGTTAAGTCGAGTTATAGTATAAAAGATTATCGTTCTCCACAGGGATTGTAGGTTGAGTACTAACTAAATCTCAAGTAAAATTATTTAGGCGGATCAATTGATAGTGTGAATCAAGAATAAATTGTAAAACAGAGCTTAGCTATCAAAATAAGGTTTGATTCAATGGAATAAAAGCGTACTCAGCTTAAAGATCCCTTGTACATTTCATTATGGAATGAATATAATTCTCTAACTTGGTTTACTGTTAATTATGATTGCTGGATTATCAAAATTAAGCTATACCTCATTGCAAGGCTACTAGCTACTAACCAAGAGATTAAGTGCCCAGAATTACTCTAGTATCACTAATCTAGGTTGCATTAACTTGCTTAGAATCTATTCTTGGACATTTCATCCTGTGCAAAAGAATCCAATCAGCTTAATTCCTAAGTCTAATTGATATTCCCAATGATCATGCAAGATCCGATTAATCAATTGGTCATTTCAACCTAGAATCAATTAATCCATAACACAAATCCAATATTCTGGATATATTGGTTTGCTCCAGCACAAAACAGCATAATCAAATCATAATTCAACAGTGAATCAAGCTAGATTATATAAAATTCAGTTCCATAACTCCATGAACAAGTTCACCCGAGCTGAGCACAAGGGTTTAGTGTGAAAACATTACAAGATTAGAAGAAAACAAGAAAACAGAGAGGGATGTCAAACAATTCATGAAGATCTACAAATTTCTTGCTTGATTCTTCAATTCCTTGCTTGAATCCGCATTAGAAGGCGCCTTTGGTGAGTTTGGGTCTCTCCTAGGGCTTCTCCCAGTAGCTCTCCTTGTTAATTCTCGGTTTTCCTCTTCTCCTTGTCTCCTTTTTTCAAAATTTCGCGCAAAACTTATATTGGTGATGTACACGGGGGTCAACACGTCCCGTGTTGTACCCCGTGTTTCTCAGCGAAAGTTGAGCAGCATGAAACACGTTGTGCGACACGCCCCGTGTTCTTCAGCGAAGTGCCAAGCAGTATTGTACACGGGGTAATACACGGCCCATATTATACCCCGTGTTCTTTAACGAAGACTGATCAGCATGTTACACGGGGTGTGACACTCCCCGTGTTTACTTCAGAAACGAATGGCAGTAAGATACACGGGGTAGTACACGTCCCGTGTTTAACCACGTGTTCTTCTCTGAGCAGCCCAGTGAAGTCTCGAAGCAATCCAGAATGAAAAACGGCCCTAAACACGGGGTTCCCATACCCCGTGTTCTTTGTCAAGTGAACAAACTCACTTCAATTCTTCACAATTTGAATGATTTTGCTTCTGAATCCTTTTCTAATGCTCATATGTGTCATTTAAAAACCTGAAAACAAAATATAGAGCATCTAAGTATCCTTTTCAATCAATTTGCACAAAATACTAAGTAAATGAGTGATGAAACATATAGAATTTAGGTGCATTTGTGCATTTATCAATTCCCCCACACTTGAATCTTGCTCGTCCTCAAGCAAGGAAATAAGAGAACAAGAAAATCCACTCCAATTTTTATTCTCTTCTTTCTTTCTTTTTTTTTTATAATCAGGCAATCATTCAACAAATCAAAGATTAGGATCAAGTCATGCCAAGCAACTAAATGAAAATAGAGCAACTAAACAAGCTAATCCTCAGCATAGAAGCAAAAGAGAATAGCCTCACAGGTAAAGTGTTTACTCTCACTCTCAAAACAAGGTTTGTGTTTACTCTCAAGTCAATCAACTCATGACTTAATGCTACCATATGCTTGTACAAACTCTAATCTCCACTACTATAATGTAAAATGCATGCAAATCAGAGGACTTTATTAAGGAAAAAGGTGAGGATAGGGGATAGGAACAACAAAGGGTGAAAAGTGATAGAACCCCTGAGTTTGAAGGAAAAAGACACATTGGTAATGAATTTGACCATTGTCGAGTTCCAATACTCAGCTTAACATAATTCCTTGCATCAACCCTTGCTTCAACCTCCATTCTTCTCCTTTTGATTTTCATCATCATTTTTTTTATACAAATTAATCAGCAGATACAACACATTTTCATCTTTTATTTATTTATTTATTCCCAACAAGCTTTTCTTCTTCCCCAAATCATTTATTTTACACCATTTATTTTATGGTCCTTTGTTGCTTTTTTTTTTTTTCAAATCAACAAAAGCTGTAAATCAACTTATCCAACTAGCAGCACTAAGTAAGGATCTCTAAGATAGCCAAACTCATATAATGTATCTAAGTTCCCTTAAACTCTAAGGTTCAAGTTTACTTGAGCAGTGGCTTTGGATGTACATGGTATGGCTAGGCTAAAAATGAGGGTCCAAGGCTCAAGGTGGCTAATTAGGGAAAAAAGCTGAAAAGTTTAGGGTAAATTAAAGAAAAGGATTCAAACAAGCCAAGCAAATAAAAGGGTAAAGAAACATGGCCTCATCATTTTTTACATGCAAAATACATAAAATGTAGCCTCAAAAAGAGTAAATGCAAGTTCTAGAGCACAAAGACAAGAGTGATGATATAATCCCTCAAGAAGAAAAATGAGCTTTAATTTCTAATGAGAAAATAGCTCAATAGGCTCAAATCTCACAAGGATCAATTATGCTCATTACTCTTAGCTTCAAGCTTTAGATTTTCCTTATTAAGTTATCAAATATTCATTAAAGAAACAAGGCATGAATCAATCACTTTATTCAATAGATTTGCTTGAAATTAATTTTTTTTTAATTAATTTTTTTTTCTTTTTAATTTAAATGTTTTTTTTTATATCATATATTTTTTATATCATTGAAATTGGAGCAAATTTCAGTACTCTAAATCAATCAAGCAAGTTCAAGTGCAGAACATTGCAAAACACTGCTCCCCCACACTTAAAATTGGACATTGTCCTCAATGTACAAAATAGTAAATGGGAAAAGAGACAGAGAATAGTTGGGGGATTGAAACTTCCCTGACATGTGGAGTATGATGGCCCAGTATACCGTAGGAAGATCCAGAAGTAGAGATAGAGTAGGAGAGAGAGAGAGAGAGAGAGGGCTGGAATCTAGAAGAAAGAATATACAATACTAGAAAAATAGACTGTTAGTTATTATAGATATTAATATGAGAAGTGCAAGAAAATAAAAGAGAAATAGGTAATATAATAAAGAGTAAATGAAAGTCCATAGTCAATATATGTACAGACCAATAGAAATAGAAATAGGGAGTATATCTAAGTAAAAATAAAACAGAATAACTAAGTAAACAGTAAATAATCTAAGCTACTGAGTAGGGTGATCCTGGTCAGCCGGAGATGAGGGATGGAAAAGGTGGAACAGGGGCTCGACCATGCTCTCGATGTGTCTGGAGTGCCTGTCCAAATCATCATAAAGTCCCTCGATTCGCGTCTGACACTCGGATATACGTCAGAGCTCAGCTAAAATCTACTGCTGACCGGAAAGCATGTCTCTAAAATAGGCCTCTGATGGTACTCTGCTCCCGGTAGAAGAAGAAGGACCCACATTAGAAGCTGGATCATCTCCTGGAATATGTTGCTGCTCCTCCTCGTGGGGCTGCTGCTAGTGTACTGGCTGGATCCTCATAGCTATAAGAATGCCCCTTCGAAGGGGTGCCATGTGGGATACTATGGTCAGGGAACCATACGGCCGGACAAAGACGCCTAACCGTCTGGCTAGTCGAGTGATGTACGGGTCGGCAGCTATACTCGCAGCTTTCCTGTCCGTGGCCTGGGCTGAGAAGAAATGAGCAAATGCTCCTCCAATGTGAATGGGCACCCTCTCAATCATACTGTATAAGAATAGAATATCAGAGGTGCTCACAACTCCGTGACTATGCCCCCGTCCACTCAGAGTGTGACTGAAAATGGAGTGAAGGACTCTCCAGGCAACCCTCCTAAGGCTAGACACCTTACTCTTGGTGGGATCATATGTGTGCCCAGTAGCTATATCAGTCCATACCCGCCACTCCTGGATCCCGTGTGGCAGTCCTACCAGCATGTCCTGGTATTCTGGAGTAGTCACAAACTCCACTGAATAAAGGCCCAGGCAGACAGACAGCTGGGTCACACTCATAGAGTAAGCAACGCCTCCAAGTCTGAACTGAATGGTATCAGCTGAGTCGACCGATCCGAAATGCCTCTCCAAGTAAAATGTGCTCAAAAACTCCAAAGTGAACTCTCTGTAGGTAGGCTCTCTAATCTCAAAGAAGGTCTCCCAAGCTCCTACACTAATAAGCTCACGAATCTCCTCCTCCAGTCCAAACTCCCTCAGCACTCCCCAGTCTAAATATCTCCCCTCCACAAAAGACCTATCCTTATGTCTATCATAGGTTTGGATGTAAGCCTCTTCAGAAAACTCCAAGAAAGAATGAGTTGGTCCTCTAAAGGAGGCCCCTCTAGAAGAACTACCCTTGGTAGTCTTCCTGGCAGTGGTCTTTTTTCTTTTAGACATTGTCTGCAAAAGGAATTAACAAAGTGAGAGAGTGTATTGAGAGTATATCAGCCAGCAGCACTCTAAGAACAAAAATTAAGCAATAGCCAACATCCAATCATTCAACATTCAATCATCCAATATGAATCACAATTCAAAATGCAGAAAAATTCAAAATCCAATATCCAATCAATCAATCTCATGTTTATCAACAGTGTATCAGTCAGCAGATCCAAAGGCAATAGTTCAGCATATATTTTTAATATCATCCAATATTAAATGAAAAACAAGTCAAAGTTCAATGCCATGAATGCAATGGAGTGGTCATGTCAATGAGGTAAAGCAAGTAGTCAGATATTCAACTAGTAAACTTCAAAAAGGACTTCAATTCAAGCAATCAAAGAGCTCCAATTCAAATAGTCAAAGATTCAATACACATAAGCAATAGCATTGGAGTTCAATGAACATCAAGGTCAATTAATCAAACTTATCCATCAATCAACAGTTCAAGTCCTATGAATCAAAGATTCAAACTCAATTCATCAATCTAAGATTCTAATTTGATCAATTAATCATCAAAGAAGCAAATTCAATCAAGCAAACTTGTGGGTTCCTATGTAAATGCCTATGTAAAGTCATTCAATCAACCAATCAAACATCAATTTCAAAGGATTTCAACATTCCTATGAATTCTAACATGCATTGGAAGTTAATAATTATAACTAATTGCAATAAACTCCAAAGAATTGAAAGAAATTGCACTTACTTCGTGAAATGAAGAACAAAAACCCTAGTACTTGATGAAATGAAGAAAAGGAATCCAAATCCCAACTTTCAACCGATTAAATTGGAAATCAAGTAGCAAAACAACCTTAAGTGGCAAAATCGAACTCTTTAATCGGTGTATTTTGGAAAAGTGGTGTGTGAAAATGCAAGGAGAAGGGTTAGGGCAGCGACGAAGGAGAAGAAATTTGGGGGAAATCTGGAAAAATCTGAGTTTTTGACGATTAAAAGCTCGTTTGCATAGGAACACGGGGATCAACACGTCCCGTGTGGTATCCCGTGTTTCTCTGCGGATGAGTACTCTGGGTTTCATAAACTTACACGGGGTCTGACATACCCCGTGTTCTTCCCCGTGTTTCTCTCTGGAAAATGATAACAATCCTTGCAATTGTACACGGTGTCGAACACTACCCGTGTTTCTCTCTGAATGACACTAACAAAATACATAATAGTACACGGGGTTTAACACGATTCGTGTTTTACCCCGTGTTTCTCTCTAGAAGGCTCAAGTTTAAAAGCTCTCATCAGTGGTTCAACCAGAGAGGTACACGTGGTAGGACACGGTCCGTGTTCATCACCGTGTATCTCTCTGAACCTCCATGAAAATCATAAAGTTTTTACGCGAATCAGACAATGACGAACACGGGGTCTAGCACGGTCCGTGTTCAACATCGTGTTTCTCACTAGACTGCGTTGAAAATCACAAGTTCTTTAAAATTGGCCAAGCAGTGAGGTACACGGGGTAGTACACGGCCTGTGTTTTACACCGTGTATCTCACTGGACTGCGTTTTGAGCCCTCTGCGTAAGAAAATAGACAACAATCATGAATTCATGCCTAATCTACCTCAAAGACAGAGTCCACATGCAAAAATGAGCATTCAACATTAACACTTAATGACTTAAATTCCTCACTACTCAGAAACTCAGACTGAAAAGTAGAAAACTAAGAATTAAAAGGCAAGAAAACAGAAAAACAAGCTTGGGTTGCCTCCCAAGAAGCGCTTGTTTAAGGTCATAAGCTCGACCCCTGTTTCTTTATCAGTCTGGTGCTTCCATTATTGGTGGCCCAGCAACGTAATTCTTCAATCTTTAGCCATTTACTTTGAAGTTGCTGGTGCTTTTGCTCCAAATCTCCACAGCTCCAAATGGATACACCTTCTTCACAAGATACGGTCTAGTCCATCTTGTCTTTAACTTCCCTGGAAATAGCTTGAATCTCAAACTGAACAAGAGCACTGAGTCTCCTTCTTGAAATTCCCTTCTAAGAATTCGCTTGTCTTGCCTTTGTTCTTTCTTTATAAATCTTAGCATTATCATAAGCTTCATTCCTCAATTCTTCAAGCTCAAGAAGTTGGAGCTTTCTCTTCTCTCCAGCAGATTGTAAGTCAAGGTTGAGCAACTTGATTGCCCAATACGCCTTGTGTTCAACTTTCACTGGTAAATGACAGTTTTTTCCATAGATGAGCCGAAATGGTGCCATTCCAATTGGAGTTTTAAAGGCAGTTCTATAGGCCCATAAAGCATCATCTAACTTAAGTGCCCAATTCCTCCTTGATCGAGATACTGCCTTCTCCAATATGGACTTGATTCTCTGTTGGAAAGCTCAACTTGCCCACTGGTTTGAGGGTGATATGGAGTAGAGATCTTATGGGTTACTCCATACCCTCTCAAGAGCGACTGAAATTGATGAGCAATGAAATGAGACCTTCTATCACTAATGATAGCTCTAGGGATTCCAAACCTAGGGAACAACACCTTCTTGAAAAATCGAACTACAACCTTGGCATCACAAGTTCGAGTGGCAATTGCTTCCACCCATTTGGAGACATAGTCAACTGCCACAAGGATATATATGTTGCTGCAAGAAGGTGGGAATGGTCCCATGAAGTTAATTCCCCAAACATCAAAGATTTCAATCTCCAGAATACTATTTAAGGGCATCTCATGTCTCTTTCATATGCTGCTAACCCTTTGGCACTAATCACAAGAAGTGACATAATGATGAACATCTCTGAAAAGAGTCGGCCAATAAAATCCTGCCTGAGCAATCTTTGCAGCTGTCCTTGAAGCACCAAAGTGTCCTCCATATGGAGAGGAGTGACAGTGGAACAGGATGCTTGCAATTTCTTCCTCAGGCACACATCTCCTAAACAGGCCATCTGCACATCTTCTAAAGAGAAGAGGCTCATCCCAAAAGTAGTGCTTTACCTCCGCTAGAAACTTCTTCTTCTTTTGATACCCAGCATTCGGGGGTAAAACTCCACTCACTATGTAATTCACATAATCAGCAAACCATGGAATGGTCGAAGAAGAGACAACCAACAAATAATCATCAGGTAGGGAATCATTGATTGGCATGTCCTTATCTTCCTCATCTCTTAATTCTTACTTTAGCCTTGAGAGATGATCAGCTACAACATTCTCGGTACCCTTCTTATCTTGAATTTCCAGATCGAATTCTTGCAACAAAAGAATCCATCTGATGAGACGAGGTTTAGCTTCCTTCTTGCTTAGAAGGTACCGGATGGCTGCATGATCTGTGAAAACAATCACCTTTGAATCTACTAAGTAAGATCTGAACTTGTCAACTGCATATACCACTGCAAGAAGTTCCTTTTCGATTGTGGCATAATTCAATTGAGCTTCATCTAAGGTCTTGCGGGCATAGTAGATTGCATGAACCTTTCTATCCTTCCTTTGGCCAAGCACCACTCCTATTGCATAATCATTGGCATCGCACATCACCTCAAATGGTAGATTCCAATCCGGTGCTTGCATGTAGAAGGCATCCAAACAATCTTGATCAAAATCAAAAGGAATATCTTTAGTTAGCAAGTTAGTCAAAGGTTTTGCAATTTTAGAGAAATCTTTGATAAAACGTCGGTAGAAACCGGTGTGTCCTAGAAAGCTCCTCACTCCCTTGACAGAATTTGGGGGAGGCAATTTCTCTATAATGTCCACTTTGGCCTTGTCTACCTCAATGCCATGTTTAGATACTTGATGGCCAAGAACAATCCCTTCTCTTACCATAAAATGGCATTTCTCCCAATTGAGAACCAGATTTACCTCCTCACATCTCTGCAACACTTGAGATAAATTAGTTAAATAGTTATCAAAGGAAGTGCCATATACAGAAAAATCATCCATAAAAACTTCCATGATATTTTCAATAAAATCAGAAAAAATAGCCATCATACAACGCTGAAAAGTAGCTGGAGCATTACACAGACCAAAAGGCATTCTTCTATATGCAAAAGTACCATAAGGACATGTAAATGTGATCTTTTCCTGATCATTTGGATGTATAGGGATTTGAAAGAAACCAGAATAACCATCCAAATAACAGAAATGTGAATGCTTAGCTAACTTTTCCAAAGTTTGATCAATGAAGGGAAGAGGGAAATGATTTTTTCGGGTTGCCTTATTCAATTTCCTATAGTCAATGCACATTCTCCAACCCGTGACAGTCCTAGTGGGAATTAGCTCATTGTTTTCATTTTTCACTACAGTTAGCCCCCCTTTCTTAGGCACAACATGAACCGGGCTAACCCACTGACTATCTGAAATTGGGTAAATTACCCCAGCATCTAACAGCTTCATTATTTCCTTCTTCACAACTTCTTTCATATTAGGATTCAGCCGTCTTTGGTGTTCAATGGAGGGCTTACTGTCATCCTCCAACAATATCTTATGCATACATATAGAAGGACTAATCCCTTTCAAATCAGAAATGGAATACCCCAAAGCTTTCCTATGAGATCTAAACTGCCTAAGTAATTTTTCAGTTTCTATAGCAGTTAGATTTGCATTAACTATCACAGGATAAGTGGAATGGGGTCCTAAAAATTCATACCTGAGGGAAGATGGGAGAGGTTTCAATTCTACCTTTGGTGGTGTGTCTTCCTCAGTTGTGGTTTTGTTGGACTCCAATTCCAATGATTCAATAGCTACTTCAGGGAGGGGAAGTGGTGGGCTTGCTTCCAAAAACTGGGCATATGCAGTAGCTTCCTTATCTTCAATCACTTCTTTTGTAACTAGACATGCTTCTAGAGGATCTTAGAGGCTCTCCTTTAAAAGGTTTTCTTTCACAGCTTTGTCCAGCACATCTACTCTGCAAATTGAGTCTTCACAAATAGGTAATTTGATTGATTCATTCAAATTAAATTCAACCTTCTCATCCCCAACAGATAATGACAGTCTACCATTTTTAACATCAATTAAAGCACCAACAGTGGCAAGAAATGGTCTACCTAAAATGATAGGGATTTGAGAATCCTCTTCCATCTCAAGTACAACAAAATCAATTGGTATGAAAAACTTACCCACTTTAATAGGTATATCCTCAAGAATACCTACTGGATATTTGACTGAACGGTCGGCTAATTGAAGTGAAACCGTGGTGGGCTTCATCTCCTCTATGTTTAATCTCTTAGCAACCGATAGTGGCATGAGGCTCACACTTGCTCCTAAGTCACACAATGCCCGATCAATAGGGACATTTCCTATCACACAAGGAATGGAGAAGCCGCCTGGGTCCTTTAACTTAGGAGGTAGCTTATTTTGGATAATGGCACTACACTTCTTAGTTAAAGCTACAGTTTCATGCTCCTCTAACTTCCTCTTGTTGGAGAGAATGTCCTTAAAAAATTTAGCATATGAAGGCATTTGTGAAAGTGCATCAGTGAAGGGGATATTGATGTACAACTTTTTCAGCACTTCCAAGAACTTTCCAAATTCTTATCAAGTTTAGCCTTGGCTAATCTTTGAGGGTAAGGGATAGGCAGTTTGTACGGTTCCGGAAGGACATATTTGGACTTGTCTAGTAACTCCCCTTCTTTCTCTTCAGCATCAATAGGATTTGAGGCCTTGGTGCCCTCCTTTTGCTTCTCCCCCACACTTATCTCTTTTTCACTTTCTTGAGTGGCAATCGGATCATTCAATGATTTTCCACTCCTAAGAGTTACTGCCTTACAATGCTCCCTAGGATTTGATTTCGGTTGAGCAGGGAGTTGGCCAAAAGCTCTTGAAGAAGATGCAGAAGCTTGTTGAGCAATTTGAGTTTCCAGCATCTTTCCATGAGTGGCCAAGGAATCTACCTTAGAAGACAGTTGTCTAATTGAGTCCTCCATGGCTCTACCATGCTGTCTAAATTCTTCATTGGTCTTCTCTTGAGAAATAAGAAATTTCTCCAAGAGGCCTTCTAATTTGGTAGTGGAAGAGGTTTGGGCTGGTGGGTTGTATGATCTTTGACCTTAGGAAACCGGGTGGTGGTGGTCTATTGGTGGTGTTTGGAGTGTTGTATGGTTGGGTGGGCTTGTAGGAGAAATTTGGATGATTCCTCCATGATGGATTATAAGTGTTTCCAAATGGTTCACTTGAATTTTTCTGTCCAAACCCACTGTTATTCACATAGTTCATTTATTCTGTGAAATCTTGCCCCAATGTGCATTCAGTTGCAACATGCCTTGTAATTCCACAAATCTCACAAGGAATGTCAGTAGCACCTATTGCATTTACACTGTTAACATGAAATTTATCAAACTTAGCCATAAGTGCATCTACCTTGCTACCTAGGCTTCCTAATGCATCTACTTTAGTAGACAAATGATTAAAAGCGTCTAGTTCATACTTCCCTGCTGCTTTCCTTAAAGGTCCCCTCTCATTTGACCATTGATAATGGTTCAAAGCCATATCTTCAATCAACTCATAAGCTTCATCCAATCTTTTATTCATCAAGGCACCTCTAGTTGCAGCATCCACAGTAAGTTTAGTGTTGTAATTCAAACCATTGTAAAAGGTATGAAGAACTAGCCATTTCTCTAAACCATGATGTGGACACAGCCTCAACAGTTCCTTGTATCTATCCCAAGCATCAAACAGTGATTCTCCTTCTCTTTGAGAAAATGTAGTGATTTCATTCCTTAATTGGGCAGTCTTGCTGGGAGGAAAGTATCTTGATAGGAAAACCCTCAGTAGCTCTTCCCATGTTGTGATTGATCCGGCTGGTAATGAATGTAACCAAGCTTTTGCTCTATCCCTTAAGGAGAATGGGAAGAGTCTAAGCTTGATGGCATCCGCTTGTACACCATCGATCTTTATTGTATCATAGTATTCTAGGAAAATCTGGATGTGGAGGTTGGGATCCTCCATTGGCAATCCACCGAACTGGTTTTACTGCACCATATACAACAAAGCTGGCTTCAATTCAAAGTTGTTTGCCTTAACAGCGGGCCTTCGTATATTGGATTGAAGACCAGTGGCATCGGGTGCTGCAAACTCTCTAAGTGATCTATTGTCCATGTCTTGAATTACTGGTTCAGTATAGATTTCTTCTTGGATATGAACTGACTGCTGCTCTCTTCTTCTCCTATGCAGAGTTCTTTCAATTTCTGGATCTAAGTTCAAGAATTCCTTCAAGACTTCTTCTTCGCATATACAAAGATTTTCTGCACAAAGATTAGGTAACACTCTAATAGAACAAGGTGAGAAAGAAATGTTATAAAAGTAAGAAAAATTAAAACAAGATGAATTATGAACTAAAAGAAAAAGAATTGCCTAGTCTAATTCACTCAAATTTGCTGTTAATATCAACTGGATACAATCCCCGGCAACTGGCGCCAAAAACTTGACCTTAGCAATCCCGTAAGTGCACGGGTTAAGTCGAGTTATATTATAAAAGATTATCGTTCTCCATAGGGATTGTAGGTTGAGTGCTAACTAAATCTCAAGTAAAATTATCTAGGCGAATCAATCGAGAGTGTGAATCAAGATCAAATGTAAAACAGAGCTTAGCTATCAAAATTAAGGTTTGATTCAATGTAATAAAAGTGTACTCAGCTTAAGGATCTCTTGTACATTTCATTATAGAATGAATATAATTCTCTAACTTGGTTTACTGTTAATTAAGATTGCTGGATTACCAAAATTAAGCTATACCTCATTGCAAGGCTACTAGCTACTAACCAAGAGATTAAGTGCCCAGAATTACTCTAGTAATCACTCATCTAGGTTGCATTAACTTTGCTTAGAATCCATTCTTGGACATTTCATCCTGTGCAAAAGAATCCAATTAGCTTAATTCCTAAGTCTAATTGATATTCCCAATGATCATGCAAGGTCTGATTAATTAATTAGTCATTTCAACCTAGAATCAATTAATCCGTAACACAAATCCAATACTTCGGATATATTGGTTTGCTCCAGCACAAAACAGCATAATCAAATCATAATTCAACAGTAAATCAAGCTAGATTATATAAAATTCAGTTCCATAACTCCATGAACAAGTTCACCCAAGCTGAGCACAAGGGTTTAGTGTGAAAACATTACAAAATCAAAAGAAAACCAGAAAACAGAGAGGGAAGTCAAACAATTCATGAAGATCTACAAATTTCTTGCTTGATTCTTCAATTCCTTGCTTGAATCCACGTTAGAAGGTGCCTTTGGTCTCCCCTAGGGTTTCTCCCAGCAGCTCTCCTTGTTAATTCTCAGTTTCTCCTCCTCCTTCTGTCTCCCCTTTTTCAAAATTTGGCGCAAAACTTATATTGGTGATGTACACGGGGTCAACACGT
>JAIUCU010000258.1:0-55337 GCA_020226215.1 Sindora glabra
TTTTTATGTATTATTCCGAAAAAAAAAGGACTGGAAGTGTGTGATTTTAGGTGTTGTATTTTACTGTATGAATGGGAACATTGATGAGCTGCATCACTTTGTAGTTTGTTCTCTATGTTAAATGTGTGGTTGTGTAATATTTTGCACGTACTTTGTATTACAGTTTACATTGATACTTTTAAGCTTTTATTTGACGGCTCATTCAAAATATTTGATCTTAAGAGCTAATATGTTATAAGATCAATTTCTCTATTGCTTTATGTAAAAGCTAATTCATTCAAAATTTGTATTTTTTTAATAAATTATTTAGAAACTCTATTCCATTTGTCTGGTAAGTACATTGTCTTACAATTTTAACTTTGGTTGTACTTCTCGTTAGAGGTAGAAGTAAAGCAGGTGAAAATCGGCCATCGTACCAAATTTTCATGTATTATATAAAATAATATAGATCATATTATGGTGATATCTACGGTACCTTTATAATTTTCAGATTTCCAAAACCCTAGTTGGACTAATTATACACAACATGTGAAAGAAATTGTCATTTGGGGCAGTTTATTTTATTCACAAAAAGCACCAAAAGTAATGATAATCTCAAAACTCCCTCATTTTTTGTTGTCTCTTTTAAAGTTTCATTTTCCGCGAGCAGCTGATAATTAATAAATTAATTGATAATTAATAAACTAATTGATAATTGATAACTTATAATTGATAAGTTAACTAAAATATTTTACAAAATTAACAATTAAACTAGTTAAAATTATAAAAGGACATATTAATAAAAATAGATATATAATTAAAGTAATTTATATTTATTTAAAAATTAATTATATTAATCCAATTAAGTTTGAAATAAAAATATAATATTTAATATTTAATTAATTATATTTTATAAACTTATATATTTATTTACATATATAATTTTTATTTTATTATTATTTATAAAAAAATTACAATTAGTTAAAATATAGCTAATTATATTTTATGATATTATTTATATATTCACATATATTTTATATATTCATAATTTTAAAATTAAGATATAATTATGTTAAAATTAATTTAATTATATTTTATAAAAAATTATATTTATATTACAAAGGGCATAAGTTATAAATTAATAAAAAGAAAAAAGATCAATTTATAAAAAAATTGAAGAGATAATAATTTATAAGTTACAAGTTATTGCATATAGTTTATGAAATTAATTGTTTATTTTTTTTATAATAAATTAGTGTTAGAAATACTTCTAGAAACTAGTTTAACAGCTTATTGAACTTACGACTTATCATTAGGTTAACAAATTATAAATTAACTTATTTGTTGTACAAAATGAAGCCTAAGAGTCTAAAGTGCCAACTAGATTTATTGGTTGTCTATGTGCATTGGAATCCTAAATCTATTATGCATCAGCAAATGAAATTAATAAAGCTATTTCTTCGACCCAGTGAAACCAACATAAAGAAGAATTTTTGTAAGATATAATTATGTTACATATATTTTTTATAATCAATAAATGAAAGGCAATTATCAATCTATTTACTTATTCATTAATTTTATGGGGTATATGCACATTAAAATTTTAATTTTTCAATTTCTAAAAATATTTTATGTAAGTTCATTGCTATAATTGGGTACAAAGTTGTTTTCATTACTGTTTGGCGCACCATAAAAAATAATTAGATAAATATGGATAATACAAGATTTATTAGATAATATATATAAACTATATAATATTTAATATCATATTAAATAACATATATAACTATATAACATCATATAATTTTATAATACAATCAAAGAGTAAATTAAAATATATTATATTGAAATAATTTTATTTATTAGCAAACTTATTTTCAAAGAAAACGTTGGACTTAAATTTCTTAATATACAAAATTTTAAATTATATATTAATACTCATTATTTATTTAGTTACAAGATTTTTTATGAACTTTTTAACAAGAATTATAATATTGTTATACACTGATTTATCAAATTAATTTTTGTAAATAATTTCTCTCATTTTCATATATTTAATTAATTTAATTCTCATTAAGTATATGATATAAAAATTCTTTAAGAAATTCAAAATCACTGATAAATAATCATTATTATTATGATGCTCTTTTAAATTTTCACTAAAAATTATATAATTAAATAAAAATTTAGATTAAGTAAATGAAAAGCGTTAATTCTATGATTTTGTATAGTTAGTTTCAATTTTAATAGTCAATGAGTGCACAAATTAACCATTGATAAAATGAAAGAAGTTTTTTATTTTTTATTTTAACCTTTTATCGTTGCCAATCTAGACCTGTCACTCACAGAACGGGGGTAGCAAATTGGGGTAGAAAGGTGATTATCAAAAGCGTCGAGCGGTTTCTATAAGTTCCACATAAATAAAGGCATATTCCCCCTTGATTAATGACTCAAATTGCATCTTACAGATTTTGATGCTCCTTATGGTGCCACGTTTCCCCAACCCTTGATTTTACTTATAGCTAGCACCGTATAATTCACCTCATATTATTTAGATAGAGTTATATTTTTACGATATGTACTTTCATTGATTACGATCATTTAATTCTTATATTTTCCAAGCATCAATTCTTTTTACTTTTAACACTTTATCGATCTAGACTTTATCCATTAAATTTTTAAAAGAAAATTTTCATAACAAACGATATAAATGAAATTAGGCAAAACTATAGGTTGAGAAAATATAATTGTTTCTATATTTATATAAATTAATATTCAGAATTTATAATATTAACTAAAAAAAATTAGCCTTATTTCTTTATTTTAATAATATCTCCTTTATACATTTACCTTCAACAAGAAAAAAAAAAACCTACCATAATACGCGGCACAGGTAAATAACTAGAACTATTAACGTGGGTAACTAACAAAACTCATATATGTTTTATTACTAATAATTTGTTCAAGAATATAACAACAACATAGTATAGTTTATAAATTTAAATATGGAGGACGTAATATACTATTTTATATATATATATATATAATATAATATATATATATATATATATAATATATATAATAGTATTTATTGAATTATTGATATCACTTCATATAAATATAAAATATTACATTTTTACTCACTTGCAATTTTGTCCAAATTCACTTAACCTACTTGCTATGCAATATTCTGTTACAAATTAGATGAAAAAAATTATATAGACGAAGTATTAACAATAAATAGAATGGATAAGCAAATTTTAACTCTTGAAAATATAAGTAGGTTATATAAAAATAGGTGAAACTACTAGTAAATGTAATTTTTCCTATTATTTAAAATTTAAACTATTGGCATTAGGTTGGTCTATATATTTTTATATGAATTTATTATACAATATATAAAATACTAGCTTACAACCCATGTGATGCATGAATTTACCTAATTTTAATTGATTACAATTATAGTATAAATTTAGATTTTAGATTTATAGTGTAAATTTAGACATCCTTTTACTTGATAGAATTAGCTTCCTTCTCATCTTCACTTGTTGGTAGTTAATGTCATTTTGACTCTTGCTAGAAGAATTCATTATCTGACTTGACATTAAATCACAATTGGACAATTTGATGCAAAGCCAAAGCAATGAGATATGAAGACGACATGACGTGAATTGCAACAGTTCAACAGGTGTAGGAGGCAATCCTTTTGATGACAAAGAGCACCTCTAACGAGCAGCTGATCCTTCCTGAAATTCGTACAACCGCCTTATAACCTCCATAGTCAAAAGTCAGTTTGCTTCACCCAAATTAGAGTATATTAAGCATGTAATCCCACAACATAATTTCCATGAATGGTTCGTGGCTGCTATTTTATAAATAACATTGTACGGTCATATGATAAAATAATATTGTCGTGGTTGTTGTGGTGACTGTGTTATATAGAATACGGATTTCAATTTATGGTTAATGGATGCAATATGGCAGAAGTACTCTTTAGGTCAGCATTTCAATCATAACAATGTATGCCATTAGTTTGGATATTCTTAATTAACTACTTGGCTATACCAGCATTACAGGAATGTAACTGATTGACCGGTTTTCTCATGGATTTCTCGCGGACTTTTGCCTTCCATGACATTTAGCGCAGAAAATTATTCATGCGGAATTGGGTCGTGGAAATCCATTTCCCGGGGATTTTTGAAGGGTTTTCTCATTGATTTTCCTGCAGATTTTAGCCGCCCCAATATTTTTAAAAAAAATTAACTTCGTTCGGATTTTATCTGCTTCAATATTTTTAAAAATTTATATATCCCATGAATTTTTCCATGGGAAAACCTAACTGAAATTTATTAAATAAAATCAAATAAATATATTCAAATTTTAAAATTGTCTAACCTTGGAAAATCTATAAAAATTACAAAATCAATAATGAATTGTTATAATAAGAAAAATACCATTAGAACAAAATAATGATAAAGATTTAGCAAAATAATCAATGTTATAAAAAAATATTTTGTCACAAAATTAACAGTTCAAAACACATGAAGTAAAGTTCATTTAGTCATATTTTACTCTAGTTTTGTTCCTCTAGCAACCAAATTTCCATTTATTTAATTCAAGTTAAAAAAATTCCTTTCTTCTATATGCTGTATTAAAATTAACAAACAACCAAACAAAATGACTCTAATTTTCAAATTACACTCTTAGCTGGATATGCTACCATTACAATTTCATTCATCCCACTTAAATAGATTTCTTAATTGAATCAGAAACATAGCAAATAGCAATTAACTATACTTCCAATCATATAAACAAATTTCTTGATTGGTCAGGTACCTCTCCAAAAATTGTTTCACATCAAGCAAGTGCACATTGTAGCAATAAAAAAATTGTAAAAATTTCAAACAATACACTATGTACAAAAATAACTAAATTTCTTATTCTATCAATATGAAAGCACAAAATTAAGGTCATATGAAAGTAAATTTTAAATCACAAACTTGCATCAGAGTCTCAATTTCATATCTTGTATACTCTCGTAGACAATTATTATTATAAAATGGATTTCCCAAAGGTGGCCTAGCAAGAATAAAGAGAAAATGACATAAAAGAATCAATTATCTCCAAAAAACTTGGAGGTACATCATTGAGTTGCTAAGGATATGAAGCTAAGTACTTCAACAGGACAGAATCAAACACAACACATACATAAAAGACATTTGAACATTCAATCTAGTACTTGTTTAAAGTTTCCCTATTTACAATTTCAGCGCAACATTCTCATATAATTTAGCAAATGAAACCATAAATTGAAAGACTATTGTTCTAACTTAAGAAAGGAATAGATGAAGTTAGCTAAAAAAATATCAAATCAAATCAAATGATGCATTAAATGTTTCTTTTTATTTATCAAATCATCATCTTGTTGTGTGATCCACGCAATGATGCATTAAAAATCCTTGCTTGCCCCATATCGGTAGTTATGCACATTCCTCTTTCCAAAGCTAGAGGTAGTAGCATATACTTAGAAACTGCAAAAAAAAATATACAACAACCAAGAATGAAATCACGAAGGAAGGAAGAAGAGGACTCACCTTCAAAAAACACATGCCAAAGAACGCTGCTGGCATACAGAAGCAAGGAAGATCTGTAAGAAGAAACCAAATCATAAGAATAATACCAAAAACCAAAAAACTTCTTAATTTTCGTAATTTGCAACAGCTGATGCCATTTGCAAGATGCATCCTTCACTTTTAAAAAATTACCTATCATTTAAACCTAAACACATTACAGGGTCAATTCATGTTAAAGATTCCTACCTTTGATCATTAAAAATATCCCAAACATACTAGAAAAATGAGATTAATCTGTGATACTTTGAAATGAGCAAAGTCCAAACATTGTAATCAGATTGATTATTAGGTAAAACTATAAATAAGAAAGGAACATCTTTCTATTAATGAAGATCATCTATGTTACTCATATAAAACTGAGATATCTTAAAAGCAATCACAGAAAAACATCCCACATTATTACCAGAAAAGTTGACTTAGAAAGAATGAAAGGAAAATACTGAATGATTATTATTAATTCAAAGAAAAAAATAATGTATCTACTTAACTGAAAACTAACCTGTCAAAGCACTCTCTTACTGATAGAAGAAGGCAAAAATATATTGGTAACAAGAAATTTTAATATTCTAGTTATATAACAACTACACCTATGCAATTTATAAGTTCAAAAAACATCTTTCTTTGGAAAATGATGGGAAAGAGAATAAGAAACTAGTGAACAATCACAGAAACTTAAAATTCTTATTAATATGAAAACTGACAACTCTATAGCTACAACATATATATAAAGCCTTATATGGGCAAATCAAATCAACCCAATATTATAAGCATAAGCAGTAGAAGGGAGAATAGCAAAAGAAAATTATTCACAATTACGTTTCTTCAAAAGAAGAAGTAGACTCTCATGGAAACAAAACACAAAGTGACAACTATTCTCTTTTTTGCCATTGGAGTTGCTGTATTAAAAATCATGTTTAAATGATGAAAAAAGAGTAACAAAAGTTAAGACAAACTAGAAACAAACTAACAATATATGAATATGAAATGTGAGGGAAGTGGATGCAAGGGACATAGATTGAAACCAAAAAAACTCAATAAATCAGATTTATACCATAGATCCCATTAGCACCATTCTAACTACATACATCACTACATTGGCAAGATGTTGTAAAACTTTGCTATTAAATATGTATAAGGCCATGCCTTGTTCATTTATATACAATAAAACTTACTTGGATACAAAGTAGCATATGCAAAACAAACTAACCTTTACAAGATCTTCTACTCAGTAGAAGCTCTATTTTCTAAGAAGAAAATAAATAACTTATGATACATTCCTTATTAGAACAACAATCATCAAAACAGAACAGTCTAGCAGTCAATTTGGAGAATGGACAATAAGATTCCTTTGAAACAATAATGAACTAAGGACCACAATGTAATAAAAAAAGCAACCAATTTTTTGACAAGACAAACACTTCATTCAAAGCATCTTAGTGATTATGCTAGTTAATACCATAGTGTTCATACTATATAAAATAAGATATGAGTATGTATGCCATATACCAGTCTAATCCCATGAGCACATCTCTTAACCCAAAGCATCACAGCTAATTATCTTCCAATGGCCAATTGAATAAAAAACCTTTTAAGAATCCTACACTCCACACATCTTATTCAAGTCCATAATGCTTTTTCAAAACCTTTACTATTACACAGCACAAGTTCCCAACAACATCAGAAAAGGTTTCATGTGTAAATTATATCATTTGACTTAGACATACAATATGTGAAAGAATATACTACTGAATTGATAAAGATTGGATTATGAAGACTAGAACAAAACTCAAATGGAAATCTAATGTGTGAGTTACAATCATAACTATTCTACAAGTTACAAATTCAAGAATGCTTATAATGATAAGATAATTCACAAAGAACAAAAATTAACTGCTCCAATCAAATATAATAGCCATGGCCCATTTTATTTGAGGTTCTAAAATGGGGAAAGTAAGAAGTGAAATTATACAAGAGTTTGAGTTTTCTTCTTAGATTTCATTCTAATCATTTTGATTAATATCAATGAACAAATACATAGCATATGCAATGAGAACTAATTAGCCATAGAGTTCAGCTTGTTACTCTTTAGGAATATAGAAATAATTAACTAAAAGAGGTGCGGCTTACCATAGGCTACTTTTTCTATTCAAATACTTTCACCATTTTTTTAGCTTGTAAAAAGCCTCTTCATCATATCTATTAGAGCATGATCATCCAATTAAATAGGGAAATTTTAGTATGAAGAAAATCAAGCCTTGCTCAAAGTTTGTAATTACAAATTAGCAAAAAAAAAAAAAAAAAAACCTTGGGATGTTGTTGATCTAACTTGGAATATTTTTATATGTACATTAGCCAAAAAAATTAAGTTCCTCTTTTGATTTGCCACATTATCTTTCTACACACAAGCACATTAAAGATGACCAATTAATAAAATGCAAATCAATTAGTGAACATCAATCAAGTTGATCAGTACCTAGAAGCCAAGCATGAGCTGAAGCAATCCAGAATGTCTTCATCTACTTTCTTCTAGTGGCCCTTTGACTGGACCAAACCTCTGGTATTAAGTGTAGTAAGGGCAACTTGATTTGAAAATGACTGATAACTTAATAATGGATCATGGAAAAATTTGGATAGCAGAAATCTATGATAAAAAAGAAGGATGTTATTCTAGTAAATTAGTGATGTATGTGTAAAAAAGAGCAATAAATTGTTAACCATCTATTACAATAATTCCAATTAATGTAGTTTTGAGACATTATCTAAACCAAAAAATGCACAAAAATAAGTCATAGAATATAGGACACCAAATATTCATTAACAAAAAGGCAGAAACATCAACCAGAACCTTGTTTTCCTAAATTTTTCACTTGATAACATTGATTAACACCTGCATATAACCATCACACCCATACACAAGCACAAATATGCAAACACACATCTTTAAACAAATAAAAAAATTATACTTTCACTTTGGTGAAAAACTCATTAAAAGATAGACCTGTTACTTGTAAATAAATGTATGATGTTCAAATTTCTTGATAAATCAATTAAATATGTAAGGTTCTCATTTTATAAGGTAAGAGTAGAGCCTAGATATGAAGGCCAAACCAGACTAACTACAAGATGGCAACTCATAACCATATATGCCCTCTTCTTGCTATCACATGGCAAAAACCAAAGAGAAAAAAAAAAGGAATAAGATGGCATGCATCACATTCGAAGCTATTTGTGATTGGATGTATACAAATTAACATAAAATCTCTAAATAAAAAATACATACAAATCAGAATTTCATCCTATTTACCAATCGGTACTGATCAAAGAAAAAGATGTCGAGTAATCTTGCAGCTAGCAGGCCGGATCGGTGCTATGACCCAATAACAACCAATGGAATCCTACAAGTGCCTTATGCTAGCAAGGGAAGCCATTTGCAACTAACTTCGTGGTTGCAGAAAACCAAACCCAATGGAAACAGAGTCAAAATGCAAATGGAAGGTAGGGTTCTGCTTTGGATTGAGGAAGTGACCAATGTTGTTGATGAGCTAACGACAGGGAGCACACAGTGGATGGAAGATCGAATGGCTTGGGCACTATGGTTCAACTTTGGATTCTGACCTTGGATGAAGAGATTGAAAGAAAAGCAGGAAGGGTCAGATGCCTTGAAGGTAATCAAGGAACAGGGGGTGCTATTCTAAAATTGATATCAAGGAAGGTTGTTTTACTGGACACTGAGGGCGTTTAGCTCAGACCTTTTGGCTGTAGTATATGTACACAGCGTCAATTTCAAGCTCATGCCATTATAGTTTTATAACATTTATAATCTTTCTTCTTAGTTTTGAGCTTATGGATATGATTTATTTACATTTTCCATTTTTCCTCCATTATGTGCTAGTAATCAAGCAAGCATCTTCTAATTTTTTTTCACTAATTTTGTTTTTAAAACATCTGATATGATTCAAAGGATATTGATCAATTAGGAAAGATTTTGGCAGCCTTAAGGACTCCCACCCTTTCTCAATGGCCTGAAATGGTATACCAGCCTCTCTATTGTGTACTTTATTTCCTAGACCTGCCCCAAAGAAGGAGTCCAAGTTTTTTTATTTCATTCCAAATGAGGGTCCTACAGTTTTGTCACCTTCAAGAAAGTCTAGGAGAGTGATGTCGGGATAGGATGGTTTGGAAGGAAATGCATTCCAAGGAGATAAAATTGATGAAAATGTTAGTGATTTTAGACCTGCAGTTGGTGACAATATGAGCAAGAGTGGCTTAGCGCCAATGTCCTTAGACTTTTCTATCCTTGCATCAAATCCTCCAAATAGACCTACAATTATCACGTAAAACAACTTTGATTCTCTATTTTATATACTTATAGGAAAATACTATATGTTCAGAAAATGAGATCCAAAATTAAGTTTTAAATTTTTTATATCCATTGGACTAAACTTTACAAATTTGCCCAATCATCCTATATTTAATAACAGCCGTTAATTTTCATTTGGTATTTAATTTTAAATCTCATTTTTGGTGCATATAGCATGGTGAGGGGTATGTGGGCCAATGGTTATTGCGAGGACCTCTTTTAGGTTTATAGATTTCGATGTTTGTGAGGTGATATGTTGGTGTCTTTTGGCATATCTTTGTATTTTCAGCGTATGAAGCATGGATATGATGGATTTTACTTTTGAGTCCTGAATTTAATTTTTAGATATGGCATGGGCACCTGGTGGTACTGATTCAGATTCAAAGTTAGATTTGTTTTATTTATGTGAGACAGAAACCGAATTCAAAAGAAAACATATAGCAAGACGATACTCTTTGGAAAGTAAATCTTATTAGGTTTTTATATTTTACATATTTTTGGTAATTTGAGAGATGGAATTGATTCAATCTTATGCTAGTAGCCTGGCAATTTATAGCCTTTGTTTTTTTAACAAAAAATGAAATTAGTAATAACCAAACCTCGAACAATTTTTTCACCTATTTGAAAATGATAAAAGCATGGCTAAAGTAAAAAAGTGAACCAATACCATTCAAGCTTCATATTGATCTTGAAAAAATTCATTTTGACAGGTTCTCTTTTGAAGAGATGGTTGCAAATCTTCATTTGAAACTGGAAAACAAAAATGATTTTGACTTGGGACTTAGTGCTCTTGAATATGAGGTATGACTCGTAATGTTAACATTGGAGGTGTAGAACTCACCAAATCAGCAAAAATTGACAAAAATAGAATTAGTTCCATTGACATTCCTTTTACCTTCAAACCCAAGGAGTTTGGTTCTGCATTGCAGGACATGATTAGAGGAAAGGTTATAGGGTACAACATCAAAGAAAATATCAATGTTGACACACCCTTTCGAGCAATGAAGCTCCCCAGTAGCAAGAAAAATGGCATAGCCTATCTTAAGAAAAAGAAAAAAAAAATGGTGGAGAGGTTTGTTGATGCCTTTCATCTCTATTTCTGGTTTGCTTTCTATCGTACAGCTAGAACAAAATTTATTAACTCCAATAACAAAGAGAAAATGAGTGGGTAAAAAAAATTTTCCATTTCCCTCACCTAAAGTAACCAAATAGCATATGTAACAACTAGGACAGATGAGGACGAGGGTAAAATGTATCTACCCTCTAAGAACATGAAGCAAAATTAATATGTATCTCTTCCAAAAGGTGTGAAGGAAAACACCACAATACATGAGTACAAACCTCAGCAAAATTGCAAGGCTGAAATGACACGACATGGTCATACGTAGAGTTTACTAACACAATCCTCATATGCAGGTGAATATCATAAATCAAAATGGTATCTCTTCAGACCAATCGGAAAACCAGGTAATGTTCAAAATAGATATTTGATTGAGAACCACCCAAGCATGGCAATCAAGCATTGTTTTTAGCAGTAAAATTAACAAAGTAGATCAAGAAAAAAGAGACAATGTAATAATTCTATGTCATAATAGTTGGAACAGGGTATGTGCATGAGCATGTCAATCTAAATACAAACCAATTTCAGTTTTCTTTTTTCTTTTGGATAGAATGTCAAAAATTATAAGAGCTTGAACCACATACCTCAATATGAGAGATACTCGTACTTTTGTCCATTTTATTAAAAATTTGAAGAAAACACCGACTTGCACCACATGAAATGAAAATGTAAATCCAAGTTACTTCCTCTTGTCCAATGAAAGCTTGGAACCATTCCTTTCTTTTCCAATGAATTCCTTTAATGAAGAAGCAAGAAAATCAAAGAGATACCATAAACACCTTGTAGTGAGTCAAAAATACACATCACTTCTATATTGAAGCCAACGAATGTTGGGAATGAAAGGGAAATAGTGAATAAAGGAGACTGTAAGTGAGGAAGAGAAAAGAGATTGGTTTAGGAAGAGAATGACATCTTACATAACCTCTCACTCAAAGCATAGATGCCCTCAATATATGATCATAATATGGAAGCTGAGGACTTTAACTATCCAGTTATCAGGGTGCACAAAATGTAAAATTGAAAAAATCCAAGCCAAATGAAATAATAGAATATTGCAAATCAAGTGAATCTAATTTTGGCTTTTAACTAATCAAATGTAAACTATATTTTTTACATTATAACTACCGGCGATCCGAACATAACAAAGAAATTGGAAGCAACCAATAAGAAATAAATGAGTATGGTGCTATCTGTCTACAGACAGAAATTTATTACTCAAAAGAATGTCATATTATCTCCTCTTTTCTTTTTTAGTTTCCCTCATAATTAGTGTTGCCTTATTATTAACCCAAGTTTAAACTTTTTCCAATTGAAATTCATCAATAACAACTAATAAGTACAACAAAATGTATGCCAATTAAAGATAAATAAGATGGCTAGGATTTTAACTTATATCTTATGAGTAAGTTCGACTTGTATACAAAAATTGGAACATGTACAAGATTTCTTGGCTTCAATTCTTGGAAATTTTGGAGCAATGTGTCATAATCTGTCAAAGGCGGATCCACTAGGATAAATACTAAAATTGACACAAACTAGCCAGGACTATAGTCCAAACTGCAAGCTATTAACCACTAGGCCAAAATGTGAATGTTTCACTATTCAAAGAATGAACATAATATCCAAAAAAAAAAAACACTTTCCACCACTAATCAAAACATTCAATTTGCACCACAACTTGAAAAACTATACCTACCTTTGATAAAAAAAAATGGTAATCTTGTTTGAGATAAAATACCACGGATCTAACTTCAATCAAAACAAAATACTACTACTACTAAAATACCTAGGACCTGTTCTATACTAGAAGTGCACCCTCAATCAAACACTGACATTCAATTTGGCTAGCAAATCATAGAATTATTAGAAGGTTTTGTGCTGCCTATCCTCCTCCCCTCTCATTCTTTTCTATTTGCAAATGGATGTTAGAATATCATAAGTCTAAGGGCCAGTCGGTCTTGGAATTACACATCAAAATCATGTCAATTTTTTATTTCAAATTTCTTCTATTCTCACCACCACGGTTCCTACTATTAGAATATCATATTTGAAAGGCTCTAGGAAAAAATAGGGCCATTTTATTTTAAGAATTATTATTTATTTATTTATTTTGGAATTTTCGAATCTGACTTTGACAGGTTCCGATATCTAAAATATTCTTTTTTACTTATCTTTCAGAAGGTAGAACTAATAAAATTGACTATTACACTTTCAATTTGCTATGTGATTACTAGAAAATTTAAAATATTCCTTATTTAACACATGCTTGACCTTGTCATTCTATAATCTCCAATTGCCCATATTAGAACCCATTATGTGTAAATACACAATTCCAAAAATAGCAGAATCGAAAACTCCCTATTACAACAAAAGAAAGCAATTTTTATTAATCTAAAAACTCCCCATTACACAATTCCTCAAAACCAGAATCAAATTGAAAAGTCACCATTACAACATCAATTTACAGGGTGGATTTTACGGGTAATGGAATTAGAGATATCAAACTTCATGGCAAGATGTGGGTCATTGTTGAACTGATGCTTGCTGGTTTTTCTGGCATTAGATTCACCCTTGCATAGTTGGGTGTTGCACGGTGTGATCAACTGGACTTGGAGAAACAAATTTAGGAAAAGTAGTAAATCAAGGTAAAACGTCAGAGAGTGACATGCAATGGCTAACAGAAGAAAGCAATGGCACTTGTAATGTCGAGAGGTGGGCTCACCAACGAGAGATAAGAAAAAACCAGTATAAATATATAATTAGGAGGCTAGGAGATAGGAAATTTGTACTCAGTAAAAAAAATTATACAAATTATTGAAAATAATGAAAGAATTTATATACCAACAATTGCTTTTAATTTTAGCCTTCATATTATAATTTTATATTGTGATCATTTGAATGACTAATTTATAATTTTTATCACAAAATCTTCATTTATTTTATAGTTGTGCAATAATTAATCACAATTTTATAGAATATTAAAAAATGATTTATAAGTCTTTATAGATTAATAGGTTAGGAACCTTGTGAAAAATTTACATGGGTTAAGCCAAGTCGTACTTTAGGTTTACAATGAACTTATAATTTAGGCCAAGTCAAAAAAGTTATATAAAATGAGTTTAATTTAAATAAAAATTATTTGATTTAACCTACTTTAACATCAAATTCTCATGGACAGATATGTGAATGGGTTGAATTAAAAAGCAATAGCGACAGCTGTGATAGTATGCAAAAATTTTCTACTAATCAAGGTAAATAATTTATTATTTTTAAGTTGTAAATATTAGATTATAAAAAAAATTCTAATTACAATAAGAAATATATTAAAAAAAACAAAATCATAACCAAATATTCAGTAATAAATAAAACTTAAGTATAAGACATGAATAATCAAGTGTAACAAACTCTTCTCTACACACGATATAATGAACTTTTTTTAGTAAAATAATAAAAAGGAAAAGTTACTCAATCTTATCAGGTAGACGGCCAATGATAAGTTGGATTTGCTAGTAGAGATTCACTTAAAAATTATTGTTAAACCCAATTAAATTAAAATTAATAATTTAACTATCCCTGAATGATGGAGAACCTTCCTAGTGTCACGGACCGGCAACTCAATAGTCGGGACGTGCGGTGCTTAGACCTTCACCACCTGAGGAATAAGCCAGCCTACCGGTTAATACACCAACCAAGCTTAGAATAAACGGCCAAACATATAAGCACAGCACAATCGGGCAAACCGTAAGCACATAAGCATCATATAAAGGCGACCAACACATATAGAAAGGCAACAATAGTGACATAAAATGCAATTCGGACAAATGCAGGCAATGCGGTCAAAAAGCGGTAAAATTCGGGACAATCGATTTATAGAAGAGGGCTACTTCTTTTATTAATATGATTCCTTCATTACAGCTATTGGAAATGTGCAAAGGAAGGCACCAAGCCTGCACATTCCATCCCCTAGGCTAGTGCCGGGGCTTCCACCAAGGTCACCAGGCACTCCCCCCTAAAGAGCATTATGAAGCAAACCCAAAATTGCCTAAGATGACATACTTTTTTCGAGTCGTCATAAGGGCTTTTCGGCTTGCTCCGGGTGGAATTTTGCTACCAAAATACACCGATGAGAAAGATAATAATCCAAGGATGACGGCCATGTGCTTTCCTACTCGCACTAGACAAGTTTCCTTGGTCAAAAGTACAAGCAAGTACAAAACGGGAAAAAATTATGAAAAATAATACACAAGTCAGATTGGTCCCAAATTTGGGCTACAAGTGCTCCATCATATGCCTTGATTTATCTGCCAAGTTTCATCCCAAACGGAAGCTCATTTTCCTGGTCATTTGGTTCACAAGGCTGACTTGTGACATTCTCCCCCACTTGAAAAATGTCAATGTCCTCATTGACGACCTCAGTCTGACATAGCTTCCACGAGCATCTTCAGTCTGCTCACTTGAGCTCCTCCCCTCGCTCTCTCTGCTGTCCACATGAGGTTCGCCAATGAGTAAGTTATCTTCAACCCCTCGGTCCTGCATGGGATTCTTGGAAAGTCTTCAGTCTGCTCCACTTATCAACTCCTCCTGACTTCCTTCCGGCTTGTCTTTCCAAGGTTGTTGTGATGCTAAACTCTTCTGCCTCGCAGCTTCTTGAACTCTCGAACATGGTTTGATTCAATTTTGACAGCCAAGTTGGTGTCCCCTTATCCCTCAGCTGATAAGGTTGAACAAAGAGTTGGCACTCTTGTTCTAACAGTATTGCACTCTCTAGCACTTAGATGGTTGGCATGCATGATCTCCAAATGTTAGTTGCAGCTTCTACCATAGGTTATCCGGATATTTACAAAGCCCACTGGCATCCCGATAGGCTCCTCTCGAAAGATTTGCCTTGCTCAAAAATATCCCACTAGATGTGGCCACCCGCTAGGTGAAAGATCGTTCCCTCCGTCGCGATCATATGAAAGAAATGCTTGGCTGGTACTCCGCTAACTTGCCAGCTTATTATGGCAGACCCCTATTGGGACCTACCGCTCCGTGTTGTTGGTGAAGTTACTCGTGTGGGTCTAGGACCCGCATTGCCCCAATCCTGACATAAAACCCATCGTCAGCGTCAGAATCTTCAGTATCGCCCTTAACACTCTTTTGCCCTTTCTCTTGTATTTTGGCTTGTAGAGCACTTAAGGCATACTTCTGTGGGCAATCCACCACTTTGTGTGGTCCGCGGCATAAGAAACATGACAGGGTCTTTGACTTTTTACTCATGTTGGAAACCCGAGGGGATATGGATCCCTGGGAGCTTGTAGATGAACTGTTGTTCTCTCCCCCACTCTTGGACTTGCTCCCTTTAGACTGACCGCCACTCCCACTAGAAGAATTTGAGGCACCACCCTGCGAATTCTTACTAGAAGGGAAACCAATGTCGTAGTCACAAAGGCGCTCTGCCGCAGTCACTGCTTCAGTGAGGCTTTGGACTCTTCTCCTTTGGAGTTCCATTGCAGCTTCACGTGAAAGACCGTCGACAAAGTAGAAGAGCTTATCCTTTTCCGTCATATCTCGGATGTCCAACATAATGGTTGTGAACTTTTTCACATAGTCTTGGACCGAGCCAGTTTGGCGCAGCTCTCGTAGCTTGCGTCTTGCCAAGTAGTCGACATTCTCGGGGTAGAAGTGCGCCTTCAGTTCTTGTTTTAAACCTTCCCAAGTTTGAATATGGCACCTACCCGCTTGAATATCTTGATATTTCGTCTTCCGCCAGACCTTGGCACAATCTGTGAGGAACATGGTAGCACGGTTCACTTTAGATTCCTCCGAATCTATTTCCGCAACTTGGAAGTATTGGTCCATATCGAATAAGAAAATCTCGAGCTTTTGGGCATCCCTCTCTCCCACATATGGCCTAGGTTCGGGGACCTTCACTTTCCCCCTGCGCTCTGAGGCACCACCCTCTGGCGGATTGTTACCTAAGGCCAACATCATTACCCTTACGCTCGCAGCAAGGTCGCCTATTTCGGTCCGAAGAGTTGCTACAACATCCTTCACCTCATGGGTAAGGTCCTTGAAAGCGTCCCCAAGTTGCCGCTGGGTGTTCTCTATTGCAACAAGCCGCTCTTCGACTTGGGGAGCACTACTACTCCCCGAGCCATCGACCCCCTTGTTAGCTTCGAGAGTCTTGACTCGGTGCTCAAGAGATTCCCACCCTTTGGCCCTCTGAAAGAGTCAAAGGATCTCCTCGAGTTACATGTTACTTACGGCTTCAGTGACACCTTCGAGATTCCCGAGTGCATTCTCGATAGCTTCAAAGCGTTCGGCGTTCGTCATTTTCTTGGCCATGGTGGGTGTATTGATAAAAGCAGCGGAATTTATGAGCGTGGATTAGACCACGCTCTGATATCAAATGTCACGGACCGGCAACTCAATAGTCGGGACGTGCGGCGCTTACACCTTCACCACCTGAGGAATAAGCCAGCCTACCGGTTAATACACCAACCAAGCTTAGAATAAACGGGCCAAACATATAAGCACAGCACAATCGGGGCAATCGTAAGCACATAAGCATCATATAAAGGCAACCAACACATATAGAAAGGCAACAATGGTGCATAAAATGCAATTCGGACACATGCGGGCGAATGCGGCCAAAAGCGGTAAAATTCGGGACACTCGATTTATAGAAGAGGGGCTACTTCTTTTATTAATATGATCCTTCATTACAGCATTGGAAATGTGCAAGGGAGGCACCAAGCTGCACATTCCATCCCCTAGACTAGTGCCGGGCTTCCACCAAGGTCACCAGGCACTCCCCCCCTAAAGAGCAATATGAGCCAAACCCAAAATTGCCTAAGATGACATACTTTTTCCAAGTCGTCATAAGGGCTTTTTGGCTTGCTCCGGGTGGAATTTTGCTACCAAAATACACCGATAGAAAGATAATAATCTAAGGATGACGGCCATGTGCTTTCCTACTCGCACTGGTCAAGTTTCCTTAGTCAAAAGTACAAGCAAATTGCAAAAATGGGAAAAATTAGGAAAAATAATACACAAGTCAGATTGGTCCCAAATTTGGGCTACAAGTGCTCCATCATATGCTTGATTTATCTGCCAAGTTTCATCCCAAACGGAGCTCATTTGCCTGGTCATTTGGTTCACAAGGCCGACTTGTGACACTAGCCAAGCAACAACTGAAAAATGTCCTTTTACTTTCCACATTTTCACCATCGTCTTTTTCATTCTTTTCATTGAAATCGAGGTAATCTACATTAATCATTATTTGAACTCTTAATTTTCATTCTCATGGTGAATTAACAGAATACTTCATTGCTAACTTTAGGCCACAAGGGCATTGTTATATCACCCTTCAAAATAAAACTCCTCTGCCCCTGTAGAAAAATACCACAGGCACATTTCCACATCTAAGAATAGCATGAACAACCAGATACCACAAAGCATTCAATAAATTGAATAGCTCTATTCACAATTTCAACATATTCACACCGACCGTGCCTTTCTTTCCTTTCTCCTCAGGGGAGTTGCAAACGTAATGAAAAAGAAGCTATATATAAGCTCGTAAAATGAAATCTACAAAACCGATGCCACAACTTGTAGATTCTAATTGTTCTGGGCATATTCTAATCGTTTCAATATGAATATATTAGGATGATGGCTATATAAGCCTCTGTTCCACAGCAACTTCATCATCAAGTGATGGAATATGGAGAGGGTATAAACAAAAACACTTTTTGGTCTATTCCCAATTTGATGGCTGTGATTCTGGATTAAATATCACAAAATGCGCAGAGGTATTCATCTATGTTTAAGATTATGAATATAGAAATATAGCAGAGTTTTATCAGTAAAAAATGCATATAGAAATGGTGATTATGAAAACAAAATATGCAGCCCATTTTTTCTGTCTAGATTGAAAAAGAGATTAATTTTGCAACAAAGAAGCAATTTTTCAATGTCTCAGAGTCCAGATAAAAGCTTCTCACCGGAAAAGTCTTGCAATCAGCGAAGGAACTCTGCAACTACTGTTGCCAGAGGCTTCTCTGATATTGCAGTCAAAGTAGCTTGAAGGGAATGATATCGCGTGCTACCGGCCTTCCTTGTTGATTTGATGGCACCCATCTGACCAGCTCCCTCAGTTTATCCTAGCACCGGCATGCGCATTCTATCCAAATATTTCACGTGACAATCCATTCTCAACTTGGGGAAGGCAAGTGGAGATGCATCTCCTCAATCTTTTAGGACTATTTTGTCATCGTTGTCTTTTTTTTTTAAATAAAATAATTTTAATTTATTAACGAATAAATTCTACTATTTAAAAATTATAATCAGAATAATAATTTTAATTTTTAATTATGAAAAAGGCTTTGGTCCATTGGTTTCACCGATATATTACTAAATTTAATCATTAAATTTTATTTATCATGCGCAATAATGATAAATAAAATTCAACAATTTAATTATTAAATCTAATCATTAAATTCATTTATCCTATTTAATATTGTGCAAATGAATGAAAATTCAATTATTTAAATTAGTGGTATATGGATGGAATAGATGTACCATAATCATCATCATTATTTATAAATAAAATTTTTTATTTGAAATATATTGAAGAATATTTTAAATTTAATTAAAATTTTTTTTAATAATATTATAATAAATATAATATTAAAAAGAAGATAAATTTTTTATATAATATATATTTTAAATAAGCAATATTTGATGAATTTTATAATCATAAGAAGATAATTAAAATAAAAATTATAAATAAAATGATGTTATCTTTGTTTGTTATTTGTTTGAATACTATTATTATTACTGTTTAATGTTTTGCCATCGTCTCAACCTATATAAGTTTGGCCTGTGTTCCACTAGTTTGGATCCGTTATTTTTTTGGGAAAATGTATATATATATATATATATATATTAATAAAGAAGTTATATTTATAATTTTAAAAAATAATATTTAAAATTATAATAATAAAGAAATAAATTTATTTTTATAAAATTATAAAAAATTATTTTTTAAAATTTTTTATATTTAATATTAAATAAATAAAATATTTTTTATTTTAATATTTTATAATTATGTCTTACGGTTTAACATAAACACATTAAAAAATTAATTAATAGGATCGTGACGTAAACCAAGTAATTGATCCATCAATGAGGGAAATTAATAATTTGATTTCTCAGGAAATATTAACTACCAACAGAGAGGTATTAATGAGTCATTTAGCAATAATTAATTTTCAAAAGAGAGAAATTATAATTTTTTAGAAAGTTTTACTTCTCATATATTATGAAAATTTATATATCTACATTCCTTTTAGTAAAAAGAATTTTTCATGTTACTTATGGATAAAATATAAAATTACTCTTATTTGATTTACTCCTTGTTTGACAACAATAAAAATAAGATTTTATTTTATTTTAAAATAATTTTTTTTATAAAATGGTGTTTGGCTTTAAAATATAAAAAGATTCTATTTCATTTCATTTTATTTATAATTTTTATTTTAATTATATTTATACAATTATGAAATCTATCCAATTTAGCAAGAATTACACTAGAATTTTTTTTATTTGACTAAAAAAATATTTTATATAAAATTTTTACCCTCTTTCTAGCATTATATTTATTATAATACTATCAAAATTTACTTTTTAATTAAATTTTATATATTTTTTAATACATTTCAAATAAAATAATTAATTTATAAATGAGTTGAAATAATTATTTTTGATAAAGTATCCAAATAATAGGGTTCATTTATAAATGAATTGAAATCATTTTAATTGAAATGAAATAAAATTAATTCTAAAAAAATTATATGCCAAATGAAGCATTAAGTAATGATCACTTTAATATTTTATCTTCCTATGAGAGTCACAAGCTTTTAGAAGTTGAATGAAGATACACAGCATAGGAAAAGGAAATGTTAGAGATCATTCATTGCCTAAGGGTATGGAGACATTATTTGCTTTGGTTAATGAGTATTATATAAAATAAATATTAAATATTATATTATAAATATAAATATAAATTGTAAATATAGTTGCAAGTATAGTTATAATATAAGTTTAATTCTAGAATTAAATTCATTGTATATATTTATTAAATTATATTATATTATTTATTATTTTATGTTTAGCATCTTTGCTACTTATTATTTTAATATTCATTTATAAAATTAAAAAAATTATGTATTTCTCATCTATTTTACATAAATTTGATAGAATTAATTATTTAACTAATATTTTTATTCATTTAAATTATATTTTATTTTAATTATGTTAAGATAATTTAAAATGTGTATATATATGACAACTTAATTTTTATATAAACTATTTTACATTTTGGTATGAAATCATAAAATAAGAATGATCAATTAAAAAAAATTATAATATGATGGAAAGAGAATAGAGATATAATTTTTTAAAAAAATATAACTAGAAGTAATTAAAATTTAATGATATTTTTTATTTTTTGATATTATAAATTTAAAAAATATATTAATCATTTTGATACTATTTTATAAAAAGTTTAAAGTTGAACCAAATAAAATAAAAAAATAATTCTTAAGAAGTGTTAATTTTTTAATGTTAACCAAACAAATTCAAATAATTTCCAAAAAGGTTATAATGAAATTTATTTTTTTAAAAATTTAACTTCCTAAAAAAATTTATTTCGCATATTTATTTCTCATATAAATTACTCAACTCCTAAAATTTTATTTCATTTTATTTTTGCTAAAGGCAAGTTCATAATTAAAATTTATAAAGAGATGAGTTTTACAAATCTTGTTGCATTGCATTTAGTTAAGTAAAATAATGATGCATTGATCAATTTTTTTAAATGTCAAAATCTTGTCAATGGATCTTTTTGAGCATCGATGCCTAGAAGTGATTATGGCCCAAGTATTAGATTAGCGAGATAGGTCTCTCGTATAAAATTAAGCCTCCTTTTGATTCAGAGTAATTAGGTAAGAAAAAGGAAATGATGAGATTTCATTCCTTTATTTTTATTTAGTTCAACAAAAACTCATTCCCTTTCTCCATTTTGCTTTAATGAATTATCCTAAATGAGAGAATGATGATTTCCCCTAATTTCTTAGGAAATCCAATTTCCTCATTTTGAGTTTTAAATATATTATATTCAATATAATAATAATAAGTTAATATAAAAAATAATATAATAAAAATAAAATAATTATTAAATAATAGTTAATAATAAAATTAATAAAATAAAAAATAAATAATCATACAATAATTATTATAACAAACTATTTAATGATATAAAAATCAATAATATTAATAAAATTTTGATAATTTAATCATAATAACAAAATAATAATAAATAAATAATACAATAATAAATAAAAATAAAAATAAGGTATTAATAATTAAATTTAGATAATTATGAGAATAATAATATTAGATAATATAAAATACTTAATAACCTGAAAATAATTAATAATATTAATAAAATAATAAATATAATAAAATTTAAAAATAATAATTAAATAAATAATAATTAATATTATTGAAAAATATCACTCATTATTAAGATATAATAATTTAAATAATAAAATTAATAATTAAAATAATATTAATAATATATTAATAATTAAAAATAATTATTATAATAAACTATTTAATAATATAAAAATTAATAATATTAATAAAATATTAATAATTTAATCATAATAATAAAATAATAACTATCATAGTTACCAAAAATAATAAATAAATAAATGATAATTGATATTATTGAAATAATATTACTTATTATTAAGATATTAATAATAATTTATACAATAAAATTAATAATTAAAATAATATTAATAAAATATTAATAATTAATATTAAATAATTAAAAAATTATAATATTAGTAAATAAAATAATAATTATAATAATTATTTTAAAATAATTATACATAAATTATTTTTAATATAATAGTTGTTAATAAAGTAAGTTAGAAATATTTGATTCCTTTCTTATTTGAACCAAACAAAATGAGTAATTATGAAATTTTTATTCCCTTGCTCTCTATTTGTCTTTATTAATTCCTTTCCCTTTTTATGATTAAATCAAATGGCTAAGCTCGAGCATAGCCTTAATTTTTATGAAAAATATATGGGCTTAGCCTAGCTCAACTTGAACTTTATTTTTATTGATTAGCCCAAGGTTTCACTCAGAGCATTTTTTTTAAATTTTAATTTATGATTAAATGTTTAAAAATAATAAACATATATTTTAATAGGGTAATAAAATATTTAGATATATATAATAATTAATTATTTTAAATAAAATGATTTTTTATTTTAAAAATTAATAAATTATAATTATTATATATTAGATCTATTTATAATATATATATTTTTCGGTTGGATTGTATTTTGGAATAATTCAAACTTAATCTAGTTAACAATCAATCTTAAAAGGAGGTTCGATTAGTTTTCGACCCAATTTTTAAGGAAGAATGTGTAAAATTATGTCAATCAATTTAAATTGGTCCAATTGCTTCAATTTTGTCTGCTTTAAAAATATAAATAGATTAGTTTGATATTCTATTTTAATAATTTTATCCGATGTTGGTTGGTTATAATTTTACACTTTATAATCTTTATTAAATTGAAACTGATCGAAATATATTATATATATACATTACATCAAGTGTTATGTATACTATGTTTTCTTGAATATACATAAGTATATTCAATATTATAGTGATCTAAATGTAAAAAGATAAATTATTTAAAAAAAAATAGAATTTGCATAAACATATTCGATGCTGTATGACTTGAATAAGTAATAATGATGACAATTAGATAATGCAATTAAACTGAATGTGACAAGGAATGAAAATATATAATGTATGTTGTGTATAGACAAGAAAAATTAAAAAAGTAATATTTCAACTAAAATAAATAATGATAAATTATTTCAAATCGAACAATACTATTTAATATGACTTGAGAATATGAAATAATCTACTATAAATCTTTTCCACTCTAATTTAATTAAAAACAAATGGTAAAAGTTTAATTAATTAAATTCAACGAGCTATTACACACCATTACTTTTTAAGTCTAAACCTTAATCTCTTTAATTAGGAGGGTCAAATCTAATGGCCAAGCAAGCTCAATTTTATAACTCCAGACAGACAACGTAGGCTATTAATCTCACTCATATGCAGTCAATTAAGAAAAAATTAACAATAAACTGATAAAATAACTCTTAAATTATATGAAATTATAAATTGATTTTTAAATAATAATTTGCACATATAATTTCATTCATCCATTATTATTTAAATACAAAATTATCTACATAGATCTCTACGGACAAATAAAATCATTTATATAAATTATTAATTATAAATAAAATTATAGTTTTATATAGTTAAAAAATTTTAAGGATGAAATTATTAATTTTATTTTCCATTAAAGTTCTTAAAGTTCCGATACAAGCTTTTCATTCTAGAATTTTCTGTCTTTTCATTTTTTTTCCTTTCTGTTTTAAAGTGATGATACAGTGAACTTTATTCTCCAAAAGCCTCATCAACCAAAGTATGGGAGTAAATCAATTTTATATGAACTTTAGTATATAAAAATAAAAACAATAAACTTCAAAATTTTGATATACAACTTATCAAATATTATTTATTTATTTATTGATAAATAAATAATATTTATTTATTAGAAAGTGGCCTGCTAAAATTATTTCTAGTTCAGCTCTGTTAATGGATGAACAGAATATTGAAGGAAGAGAAATATAGTAAGATTGAGAAATGAAATTTTGCGTTACTGCATATTATAAATAAATAAATTATGAAAAGAAAGGGAACTGTACGATTTTGGTCGTGGAGGATAATACATACGGAAGAAGAACCAATAATATAGATCTCACAAAGTTCTATTTGTTTTTTAGAATATATTTTCTATAAAAAAATCTTACATTTTTGTATATAATGAAGGATTAATTTTGATTAAATAGAAAATCCGGATTTTGACTTTTGATTATGGCATAAATAAGATGAACAGAACTTTTAGTTATGCAAAATTGATGTAATAAATACTTGAGTCAAATAGTGGTTGATTCTCAATTTTGCACTTCACATTCCCATTGAATGTATCTCTAAAATAGGGAGACAAATATACCATTATAGAGATCATACTACTTCTATCATAACCTCTCTTTTTTCTTTCTCTTTGATGAGAAGATTAGATTTGCATACTGATGAAACAATACAGATAGGGATTCGTTACTAGAAATAAGGGATTTCATTAAAATAACTAGATTGAGTTATGGATTTTACTTATTATAATATTCATACTCAATTAATTTACATTTGGGCCATGAACATAATTCATTATAAATAGTCACTTTATTATGAGCATACATAATTAAAAATTAATATTAATTGTTATTTATAAATTAAAATAAGGTTCACATTTAAAATTTTTGACATACAAATGAAGGAGTAACATGTACTTAGATACCTTATAACTAGAAAAAAAAACATCTTTAAAGTTATGGTAGTGAAGAAAAATAACTTTTTCTTTAAAGAAGAGGAAGTTACCTTTTACTAAACTTATTATATTCAACATTGAGTATACGAATCTTTCATCATCTTAATAGTTTATAATAATATTTGTACAAAAAATGTTTTTAGCTAAAATTAATGGATTATGGTAAAAAAATGCAACAATTTGTTTTTTTTTTTATCTGATCTTGAATATATGCAAGATTTAATTATTTTAATTGCACTATAGGAAAGTATTGGGGCAGCATTTCCAGCGGATTTTCCCCAGCATTCCCGCGGATTTTTACTTTCTCGCGGAATTTCCCTCGGAAAAGGGATATTTCCCACGGATTGTAGCCTCCCAAAATTTTTGAAATTAAAAAAATAAAATATTTCCCACGGATTTTTGCTGCCTCAAAATTTTTAAATTTTTTTGTAAAAATATATTTCCCATCTTTTTTCCTTGGATAAAACTACCTCCAAGTTATTAAAAATTAAATTAAATAAATAACATAAATTCAAGTTTTAAAATAATCTAACTCTTAACAAATTTATAAAAATTATAAAATCAATACTTGAATTGTTATAATAAAAATAATCAATTATAAGGAGCAAAGCGAATTAATAGCATGTTCTTCTTCCTTAGATCAGTAGATGGTTCGACAACCTTTTCACCAATAACCAAGGAAATATTGTTCATTATAATGAAAATAAAGGGCCCATTTCAAGGTTCTATTTACTATTTCTAGTCTAATCTGAATGTCAACATATAATTTTCCAAAATTTGCCTGTGAACATTATTTATCTAGTTTGGTAATTTTAACTGTGAACATTACATGTGTTTGAGTTATTTATGCCTTTTAGTCCAGAAATAAGGTAAGAATGAATATATTTTCTATTGATCTCCCTAGAATCTTGAAATAACATATTAAGAAATTTCTTCTGCTAATTTGACCAAAGCTTGCATCCAAATTAATAAACAATTCTTAACACCCAAAATAAAAAGCAATTCTCAGTCGAATGTCATATAGAAGTTGCTCAAAGGGGCAAAATTAGCAAAATCTCACAATACAATTAATTGTAATTTTTCACATGTAGCAACATACATTTACATTTCTAAGGCCTACCATTATTGACAATGTAATGGCTTTTGACTATGGACCCACCATCATTGACAATGTGGCAGCATAGATTATGAGAAATCTCCACTTACAAATGATACATTTTCCTGACAATCTGAGATATATTAACATCTCTCCTTCAAATGGAAAAGGAACTAAATGAAGGTTTTATATAATTTTTATATATAAATATATATCCACTTACAAATCTGAGGTTTCTAAAACTGTCTAAACAATACTCTATGAAGGTTTTATATATTTTTTCCAATTAATTATTATTGGAAACATCAATATCAAAGTACAAAGTCCTTCTAAAATTCTTATATTATCACTTAATCTGTACAGAGCGTTAGAATCTGGTTCAATTGTTAGTTGTTTTCATGGTTCTAAAGTTGACTACCTTGAAATCAATGCAATTAAAAACATATCATTCTAATTTCTAGGACACATTTGCCAAGAACAGGAAGCCAATCATGAACCAACAGGTCCAGAACTAAAAAGTGAATAAAGAAAGCCCTATAAAAGGTACTGGCAAAATAAAGTAAATACTTACCAGAGCTCAAACAAACAGTCAATTCCGTAGTTTCCTCAAATCCCAAATAAATGGCCTTTAGAACAGCATAGACCCTTGTGACATATCCAAGTTCTATTGTGGGCAATGTAACATGTATCAAAATAATATTAAAATGAAGAAACAACAATACAAAAGGCACGCCTAGTTGATAATTAAAACAAAACAGGGAGTTCCAAAAGTCATATACATGTCTCTGACTTTGAAGGAACTTGTGAGAACTCTATCAGAATTCTGTTTTGCCTCATGAAAATGAATGAAGTTTTAAGTAACACTTACTTTCAGAATCAGGCTTTTCATATGAAATTGGTATGCCTTCCATGTTCTACACACTACTGAACATATCATAGTAAATTTAAAGTAACAAAGAACAGAGCCAAAGATTAAAGATCCTAAAATTGTGATTAATCTTGAAGTTTTAGTTTCCTAGCCATTGGTGAAACAGTTGGGATAAATCTCAGTAGGTAGTATGTGAGGGAATTCATGGTTAGCATATAGGCGTGCTAAAACTACAAAGGCATGTATGTTGTGTAATGAGAACATATGTTTAGGATGGATATAAATAATGAAAGAATAATGAATGGGTGCTTTAATAACAATACCTGCAAAGTAGATTCAAATTATATAGGGATAGTAGTAAATAGAAAAACTGAAGTAACATAAATAAATATACGGCTCTACAAGCATTAGCTAGTAATCATATTAGAAAGAGCATGGCTTACAACAAGTAGCTGATAGTATTTCACTTCCTGTGACATCTTCAAGTATTCAGATTCCTTCGAAGTGGATATAGCACCATCCCTTAACCAATTAAGAATGTGTCTAAAATGCTTCACATCCCTATTAAGGAGAATGTGTCTAACATGCTTCACATCCCTATTAAGGAAGACATATCCCTGGAAAAACCCATTGCGATAAAAGAGTATGGCTAAATTGTAAACTAGGGTCTATCAATGAACAAAGCTTTGCTATATAGTAAAACTAACCTACATAAGACATGTTCAGCTCTAAGGCAAAACAATGATAGTAAATTCACAAGTCATTGTGTTCAATATAGGTAAGTAATATGAAAAGACTATATAAAATAAAACAAAGGTATAATCAACATCAAAACTATACCTTCTCAGAGTCCTGGCAAAGAGTATGACGACCATTGAACATAGCAGCCAGCATTGAATCAGGCTCCCTCTGAGTTAAGTATTGATAGTGGTCCAAAATTTTTTTCCTTCTAGTGGTTTTTGCACAAAAAAATGACCAAAATTCATCTTAATTTCTTCGAACTGCTACCAACAAATCACTCTCTTAATTTTAATAAAGTACGAATTGAATGTAAACCTATAGAAATTATCTCACAGATGATCCTTTGACTTGGCTGCTAACAAAAGTGCAGGGAACAAATGTGACTTTGCAGTTACATATTCAATCAAAACTAAGAGGGAAAAAAAACACAGTGATCCTCTCCATTAAAGTCTCCTATTTCAGTTTCACTACACTTAAGAACTAAAAACAATTTGAAAGTTAAAATCAGAGTATTCGAGTTTCATTAATTTTCTCGGTAGCCAAACAAGACCACTTATGAGAGAGGGACTCGTAGTTGCTTTGTAAATGGAAGCAACAATGAAATCAAAATTGCAAGATGGAGTGTTTTACCTATGCTTAGGCAAACCCGAGAAGACCAATACTCTTCAGAGTTCTTGAGGGACTAAAACACTAACTATAATTGCAGAGATGGAAGACCTTTTTTAGCTTCGCTTGATGGGGTCGAAATTGGAGATTGCCCTCACGACGCGATCGATAGCCGCTAGAACAACTCTACCGATGATGATGCTGAGCAAGGTGATCTTCAAAGAAGGCATGACAGCAGCTTCAACCACATTAGTTGAATCAAAATTGCAAGCATGATGTTTGTGGTGTTCGGCGAGTCGACGGAGTGACCGACGTTGCTGTTGAGCGCAGCTACAGGATGCAAGCAGACGGCAGACAGAAGGTGCAAAAGGATTGGGCACTAGGGTTTGAACTAGAAGAAAAGAGGCAGAGTTGGGTTCAGCGAAAAGGAAATGAGTATGTACTATTCTCAATATTTGAGATGTGATTTGAAGCGGCGGCACGACAGAAGTTGGGGCGGAAACTTGGGGCGGCTTTGTTCGCTTCAAATTGTCGCCCAAATGCAATACATTCCTGTAGTGTTGAGCATGCATTATAATTATGTGCATCAGGACCATATGTACAACCGTCTTTCAGGAACACCATTCTTGTATGAACAAGGTGAAATGCATAACAATTGGTTAACATCATAAGCCCATGATTTGTTGCTGCAAGGCCAAAATAATACTACTACTAATAATAATAATGTTAGGATGGAGACTCGCGTACCTAAGAATCAATAATTTTCATTACTTACATGAGATTTACTATCGGTAGCTAGCCCAGAGCTTCGCCGGCGTAGGAAAGATAGAAAGAGAGTCGGAAGTTCAGATGAATGTTGGCAAAAAGATAAAAATGGTGAACGGGGAAGAAGCATGACGGGTAAATGAAAGAGATGGCGGGATTCGCTCTGAGCCGAGGTGTACGTGACCCGAGTTGTCAGATTTCAGGCTAAGTTTTTATATGTTTAATTGCATAAAATACGACGACAAGATCTCGACTTGTTTAATTTTTAAATAATTTGGTCTGATTTGAGTAAAATTATATATATGACCCTGGATCCAATTTGAAATTTTGATTATTGTTTTATCATTATTTTAAGTAAAAATAATTTTTATATTAAAAATATATATTTAAATAGATAATAAAAAATTTTAAGATATATACCATTTAATTTTTGATTAGATAATGATAATGATCTACTTAACACACATATATATCTCGGGGTTTGAACCCTAAATATAATTGAGAATAAAGCTTTTAAGACATCATCATGTGCCACCACACTATTAAAGTGTTGGCTATATACTATTTAGTTATATCAATTTAATATTTTGTGTAGGCTTAGATTATAATTATATGGATTGAGTTAGCCGAATCGATTATATAAATTTATTTTTATTAACACAATATTGTATATTTAAATAATTATATTAATTAATTTTAATGAAAAGATTCTTAATTTCGGCTGTCATGACTGTTGTGGTTGTGCTTGAGCTTACTGCAAGTTAATTTTCTTACATTTACTGACCTTGAGTTAACCTATTACATTTTAACAGTTTTCTTACACACACTCAGTTATTCTATTACATTTTAACCTCAGTCCTTGAGTTAATCTTCTTAACTTCCTTTCCTTATTTCATTTCTTGATTGTCTCATTCTTACTGTCATAGCAATGTTGTTTCAGTTCCAATTTTTATGTTGAGAGTTTCAGCTTCAATTTTTATGTTTTGAGACTTAATTTTAGGGCTTTTTAGCATTTGCTTGCAGTTTGCCTGTATTGAGAATTAGTTTTTTGTCATCAACTAATAATTGCTATTGAAGTAGTTTTCCCAGCCTTATGGAGTTTCTCGCTATGCGTGAGATGATTGAGTTTAACATGGTTAACACTTCGTATCATTGAGATTCTAATGTACTTTGCCAAATTTAAATTTTCACAGTAGTTGTTCTTTACATCATTTAATTTTCACCTTAATTTTTCTTTGCATCATGTTTTGTTTTTCCAATAATTTTTACTGATTGGGAAGCAATTGTTAGTGCCTTTGGTGCCGTCAAATCTCTCTCTTTTTTATTAGTTTTATTTTGTAGTCATTTGTAATATCAATTATAGTGGTTATGGTTGATCCTATCCTTAAACCAGTCTAAGGCTCCCTTCTACATAATAAATAAGTTAACTTATAACTTATTGATTTTGTCAATAAGTTATAAGTTAACTTCTAGAGATATTTTGTATACTAACATATTAAAAAAATAAATTTTAATTTAATAAGTTACCTTAAATAGCTTATAACTTACAAGTCACTACCTTTTCAATTTTTTTTCAAATCTATCCTTTTTTTATTAATTTACAATCCATACTTTTCATAAGATAAGTCTAAATATTATTTTTTCATAAAATATAATCAATTTAATTCTAACATAATTATATCATAATTTTAAACTATAAATATACAAAAATATGTACATAAATAAATATGTAATATCATAAAATATAATATTTAATTACAATTGAAAATAATTATAATTTTGTTATAAATAATAAAATAAAAACTATGTAAATAAATATATAAATTCATAAAATATAATTAACTAAATATTAGGTATTATATTTTTATTTTTAAACATATTAATTGTATTAATATAATTTCATATTTAAATAAATATAAATTATTTTAATTATATATAATTCTATTAATATGTTCTTTTACATCATCTCACAATTTTGCCTTATTTAATAACTGATTTTGTGAAACACTTTTTAAATAACTAATTAATTTATTAGTTATTAGTTAATTTATTAGCTACTAACTAATTTATTAGCTATTTATGCGAAATAAAAACTAAATTTGAATCAAATTTATTGGGCTGAATTTATTTTAAATAGTAAATTTTATATTTCTTTCCCTTCTACCAAATCTCATTTTTCAAATCTTAAACTCGAATCAAGGGATTTCCTTATCTTTCCCGTGGCTTGGTTTTCTATCATTGACCATTGCCTCAGTAAATTTTGGTGCGAAAATTATATTCTTTTCTAAATCCTTGCCCGTATTTTTTTCATTTTTGTGTATTTTCATTTTTGCAGGAGGTTAAATCTAACCTTTTGTTACTTTTGAAGAAGTAGTTCCATGTGTAATCTGCTAAATTGACGTGTTTAGTATATGAAAAGCAATTCACTGCTAAGTTGGTTTTGATGGGTATGTTGATGTAATTTCAGAAGCCATTGCCCAGGCCCTTATCAAGAAAGTAAAAAGAAATAAAGAAATCCTTCATTTGCAGGTAACCAATCAATTTTTCCTTCTCTATGATTTTTGGCATTGTTTTGTCTTGAATAGCATAGTCTTTTCAATATTTCTATGTTTTTCCACTTATTTGTAGACATCAACAGTTGTATGGTTGTTGCATTAAAATGAAAACCTAGTCTAACAGGAGATGTGAAATTATTATATTGCTCAAAAGGCTAGACATAAATTCTGATCGTACCATTCAGTTTGCTAGAGACTAAATGAGTGATAATATTTCCTTTGCTGTCAAATTTTTGGGTAAAAAAACTATTCTTTTTATTGTTTCTATCTATTCTACGACTCTTAATTTTTGTAATGTACAATTAGTTTTAAATACACTACTCTGAGTTGAATTGTTTTAAGAAATTGCCAAATTGAAGATAATAATTGGGCTAAAAGTAGGAAAATAAGTTTAAGATCTTTTATCCTGAGGAAAAAACTGCCATATAAAGATTGAAAGATTGAATGGTGATACTGTAAGCTGCCACTTCATTTGTTTAGTTATGAATTGTGAGAAATCATCTTGCGCGGTGCATTTTGTTGTTATGTAGGTTTTGTTTAAACATACATGGGAAAAAATTTATCATTGAGGTCCTTGGTTCCTTTTGGTTTGTATATTAGTATTTAGGATTTGATTTTTGTTAACTGCATGAATTCTCAAGTCTTAAGTATAAGCCTATAGAATACTTTTGTATGTTGACATGGTATGATGCACTGTCTAGTCTGATTAACAAGTTATGCATACATTGGAGATTATCTAATATCTTTGAAACAATGATACATTGAGTCGTATAGATGTCATCAACTAATGCAGGAGGCCCAAATAAACCATATACTTAACTAATAGGTTGCCTTGATAAAATTGATTGAGAAGAGCATTATTAATAGTATTTGGATGTTTGAATTGTACGTCTACTATAAAGTGATATTGAGAGGTTACGATGTCTTGTGCATATAAATAAAATGACCAGACGATCACATGACTAAGACAAATGCAGAAAAACAACTTTGTGTTGTGACTAGTCCTTTTTCCTTGGATGATAAAGTTTCGCAATCCGGGATGACATAATAGACTCTGAAACCATTAAATTAAAATTATTCAATTATAACTATTTATCTTTTAACACATTTGATTAAACAATTTTAGTTTAATGATTTTTGGGATCACCACATCACCTTAGGATTTGAAATCTTTAAGGCAACATAGAATTCACTTTATAATATTTCATAGGGAACAAAAACTAAACATGAGATGGTTTCCATAGCAGGTAGTACTATGGGGTTGGGCGTTGAGTATTGGTTGGAAGTAGTGTTCTAAATTGTGATTGCAATCATGGTTTTGCTGCAATTACCAAAATTGTGGGTAAATATAGGAAAATGCAGCAGTTATGGCACAAAATTATAAAAAATCATGAATGTGATATAATATGCAACTGTAATATTGCACGCAAACCACACTTTAAATCTTTGGTTGGGATGTTTATTGTGTAGGATTGTTTTGTATCCTTCTGTTAATGTATGATTACCAAAAAATAACTTCAATTCCATGCAATAAGATCAGTTTGGTGCCACAGGATTTCAACTAAAGGTCATATATAGACGCATTTCATTTTCCGGTTAAGCTTGTATTTTAAGACTAAATAATCACATTAAATGTCGTATATTTGCGAGATTTTAATCAGCACAGATTAATTTTGCTTCACTCTTCCATGTTTTTGAAGTATAATAATCTAATTGAGTTAACTAATTCTATTAAATGTTTTATCCATTTTTTTACTACCTATTAATTTTTTTTATTTAGAATTACTAGATATTTTATCTATGAAAATGTATATGTACATATTTGTTTTTACACAATCGTGCATTGCTAAGATTATTACTTTGTATAGTACGTATTTTAAAGCGTAATCCCTATCATATTCAATATTTATTTTCTTAAAACATTTAACTTTGAGTTCCATATATCTGACTTATTTGTTCTATCACCGTGTGAAAATATAATTTTTTTTGGGTGAAGTGTGACAATGTAATTTTATCAAATAAAAATGTCTATATGTCTTAAATGAATAAAGAGGTATGATACGAAATGTAATGCTTTAAACCCTCTTTTGAATTTTGACATAGAATTGTTCAATTTTCAAACGGAATGGTACCATCCCAACTATTCCAGGCAGAGTCATTGGGTTCTAGTGATTGTGTATATTGGTTGGTGAAATGGGCACAAACTTCAACTTAGGGTGATTGAAATAACATTGGCGAGAGACTTTGACATCCCAATTTTATGATGCATAATGAATTCAAAGGTTTGGATTCATTTAACTATGTAGTATTATACAGGATGAATAAAATTTAATAGCTTAAATCACTGGTACATCATAAAATTGGTGCATCTTAGTTATTGCTATAACATAGGAAATGATTGCTAGCATTCTTTCTTTGCTATTTGGAATCTCAACGAATTTTAATATTAATTAAAGGCATTATTTGACTTATGTTAAATAATTTGATATCAGTCTCCGTTCAACAAATAATATGGGAATTTATAAATAAGATGGGAAACAATGCTTTCAACCATTGGTTATGCTCTCAAAATTAAACAGTTTTTTTAAATGATCAAAATTAATACAAGTCCGTGTGAATGCACAGGCTAAAGCCTAACTTTCTTAAAACTTGTTGCATTCACAATATTTTCAAAAATTGTAACATCCACACCTTAATGAATGAAGAACAAGAGTGTATTCTAATAAAGGAATATATTTTTACAGAATATTTAAAATTTTTAGTGATCAAATATCTTATTGGTGTAGCGGGTAATTACACTACATGAAAAAAGCTTTTTACTGATGACATTTGTCGCCGGTGTAGTCTTTTTTATCGTCAGTAAATGAAATTATCGTTGTAAAAGATGTCGTTGATGAAAATTCATCATTGAAGGGACCAACACCAACGATATTATTGTCGTTGGTAAAAATGTAAGTTTCTTTGACGACAAAACTGACGGAGAAAAAATTTTCAAAATTTAAAATTTTTTGAATTTCACTCTTTTGTCACTAAAAATTATTTTTAGCAACAACATTTCAACTTTTAGCAATGAAAATGTTATTGCAGAAAAATTTTTAAAATTCAAAATTTTTTGAATTTCACTCTTTAACGATGACAAAGTCATCACTAAAAATAACTTTTAGTGACGACATTTTAACTTTTAGCGACGACAATGTCGCCACTAAAAGTATTGTCGCTGCTAAAAGTTCAGATGAAATTTAAATTAATTTATAATTTATTAAATTAATTAATAAATTATAAATTAATTTTTTACAAATTTTTAATATATTAATTTATTAAAATTAACTTAATAAGTTATAAATTATTTTAATTTATATATTTATTTTTTATTAATATATTTTTATATCATATTATAATTTTAGATAAATGTCAACAGCCTAGCATGGTATTTATTTGCAAATGCATCTGCACCTCCTTCTTGATTTTCCTTATTTTCTTTGTTAGAAAGTTAGGTCAATTTGAAAAAGAAAATTAATTAAAGTGCAAGTACAAATGCAGATAAATGAGACATACTAGCCCTTCCAATCAGCTTTAGCAATTTCTCATAATCTTTAATGCTCAAAGAATTTTGTGCTCTATAGAAAAAGAGAACCAAAGATATTTTAAGCAAGTTGAAAATGAATTCATGATTATATTATAAAAATATATAAATAAAAAGTATATTATAAAAATTATATAAAAAATAATATATTATAAAAAATAATAAAACTAACACTTACCTAATGTCTCTCTCTATACTGTCATCCCTCTTTTGCACACAAAATGAGAGTTAAATGGCGAATGAGGGTATTTATAGAAGAATCTATCAACGACAATAATATTCTTGATCATCATTGAAAAGTCATCATTAAAAACTGCCGTAGAAAAATTTAGCCTTTAGTGGCGACATTTCTCATTGCTAAAAGTGTCATTGCTAAAAGTTAACTATTAGCAACGACATTTGTCGTCGCTAAAGGTTAACCTAAAATGTAGAGCAGGGAAATTCAATCTTTAGTGGCAACATTTGTCGTCGCTAAAGGTGTGGTCGCCAAAGCTAAAAGTCACTTTTAGTGACGATAAATGTCATTGCTAAAGACTAACCTAAAATGTGGAGTAGGAAAATTCAGCCTTTAGTGGTGATATTTGTCGTCGCTAAAAGTCGAAACTTTCAGCGATAACATTTATTGTTAGCGATGATATTTGTTGTCATCAAAGACTTTAGTCTTTAGTGATGACATTTGTTGCCGTTGAAAGTGTCATCGCTAAAAGTTACTTTTAGCAACGACAAATGTCATCGCTAAAGACTAACCTAAAAAGTGAAGCAGGAAAAATTCATCCTTTAGCAGTGACATTTATCATTGCTAAAAGTGTCATCGCTAAAAGTCAAAGCTTTTAGCAATGACAGATGTCATTGCTAAAGACTTTCATCTTTAGTGGCAACATTTGTCATCGCTGAAAGTGTCGTTGCTAAAAGTAACTTTTAGCGACGACAAATGTCATCGCTAAAGACTACTCTAAAATGTAAAGCGGAAAACTTTAGCCTTTAGCGATGACAAATGCCATCGCTAAAAGTCAACTTTTACCGACGACATTTGTCATTATTAAAGGCTAAATTTTTCCGCTCTACATTTCAATATAGTTTTTACCGATGATATTTATTGTCACTAAAAGTTAATTGTTGTCATTCAAAGTTATTTTTTCCTACCAAAATTTTTTCCACCTAGAAAAATTTGCGCCTATGAATTTTTTATGTATTACCGATGACAAAAAAACTTAACAATGCATCACTGATGACCGAATGTTTGTCGTTGCAAAAAGTGTCGTTAGTGTTGGTATTGTTTCTTGTAGTGTAAAATTTTTTTCAAAATGTTGAGAATTTTAATATAGTATTTCATTGAAGTATTTGGAATTCCATCTAAAAGTAAATTATTGTAGTAATATAAACAAAAAAGGTTCATATATATCAATCTAGATTTGCTTCTATGCGATGCATGGATAAAGATATTATATTTTTTTACATTTATTATTTCAAAATTTTTATTTATTTGTTATTTAATTTATTATATTTTAAGATTTTAAAAATTATTATTACAAAATTATTTAAAAAGTATATTTGCTAACCTCTAATTGATTAAAATTTTTGTATCAATATGATGCATGTCATTACAAAACATAAAAAATTATTTTAAAAGCTCACAATCGATGATAAAAAGATATAAATACACATTAATTATAAAGAATTCATAATGATATATAATATTATTGTATATCTTGATAATTATTTTTCATTACATATCTTGTTCCTTCATTAAATCAAATAAAAAAGATTATATTCATAATGGACTTGATACTCTTCTAAAATTCTTGGTACTCTTGCCCCCTTTGAATCTTTGGGTAGACAATTTCATGGATTTACACTCCATATGAATCGTTTACTGCAAAAACTGCCTATTTTTCTATCATTGAAGATTCTATGAGAACCGGAAACCAGGTATGGAAGTACATGTAGAAATGGCAAGGGCCGAGAGTGAAAACTTTCTTGCAGCTCCTTGGCAAGGAAAAATTATTAACAAACAGCCGCAAAAAGGCTAGAAAGATCACAGGATCTATTATATGTCCTCGATGTAATCATGCTAGTGAATCTCCCAAGAACCTTGTCCGGGACTGTGAGAACATTTAGAGCTTATGGTTGTTTCTTATCCTTCCAAAATTTTAGGTTAAATTCTTCTATTTATCCATACATGATTGGTTATTATGGAATTTCGCAAAGAAAACCTGGGCAAATTAACAGATGTCAAGTGGGAAGGCTTTTTTTTTTTTAGTGGGTTTGTCTGTTGGCTTATATGATTGACAAATGTCAAGTGGAAGGTTTTTTTTTGGGCTTATCTGTGGGCTTTTTGAAGGAAGAGTAGAAAATCTCCATAACATTATTGTTGCTACTATGTCAAAAACCAAGGAAGTGGCATCTTTAGACATGTTGGAAGGTGGTTCAGTTCGTCATGCTCCTAAAACGAAATGCTTTACAGAATGGTAGTTTCAAGATCATGACTGGATCAAATGCAGCACTGATGGTTCAATTAAATTCTCATCTTTAATTGGCTTTGTAGCAGTTATTCGAGACTCTTCTGGTAATCAGCTTTAGTAGGAACTTGGGTAATTCTTCTATGCTTATGGATAAGTTCTGAGGCTTCAAAATGGGCATTATGATGGCTTGGAATAAGGGATGAACGAAGGTTCATTTTGAGCTGGACTCAAGGGTGGGGTAGCTGTTCAACTTATCAAGGCAGGTTGCCATGAAACTCACCCTTGCAGAGCTATGATATATTCAATCCATCTCTTGTGGAGGCAATCTTTGGATGGTTAAAATTTCTCGTTGAAGCTATTAGAGTCACGAATTGCTTGGCAAATTTGTCTCATTCTTTGGGAGCTTTGGACTCCACAGTTTCAGATTCTTTATCCCTTCCCCATTGTGTTTATACCTTAGTTTTTAATGATATGATGGGAGTTTCTATCCCTAGGTGTATTGTTGCTTCTTAGATTAGGCTACTCCGTGTACTACCCAAAAAAATAAATTACATTAAATAGGAGATACAAAAAAGAGTCAAAGAAAATCAATTTGGTATGATAATATAAGAGAGTTTTAAGTATTAAAATTTAAATTTGATTCATCATTAGTGTAAAGCTTTTTATAGTATTAGTAAATAAGAATATGATATGTTATTAAAAAATTAATCATTTTTACTAATGGTCAAGACTTCTTAGCAATTTTTATTAATATGACAATACATGGGTAGGTGATAATGTAAAACTAATTTACACTTACATTAAATCAAATTTAAATTTTAAGTGTTATGACGTGGTTAAATTATTTCAATTATATAAGTATTGCATTCAACATTCTAACTTTCAATAAGTATCACTAATTAAACTCATTTACATTAGATCTTTAATGATTACCTTAAATAAAAAATTAAATAATGAACAATAGTTATGCTTCCTAATTGCATGACACAAAAATAACCTTGATTATATGTGCAATTTTTTATTATTGACACTTATAATGCAATAATCATGTAAAATATCTTGTTAATTCATATATTTTTTTTGTAATTTAATACAAATAATTATTGTTCCAACAAAATTTAATCTAATAAAAATGAGTTATCAATCGACACTACTATAGAATTATAATTCTCCGTTAGTTGATAGATGTTGGTCATAGGTTAAATTGACATTTATATAAACTTGATGATATTTTTAAAATTATTAGAACAAATAAAATGAAGTCTGTTAAAAAATTAACATCTATAGTTACACAATGTCATTTTTAAAATTTAAATGAAAATTTAAGATGATGATTAACTTAGGAAACTATTGTTTAAAAGGCATTTAAAAGGTCACAGGAGAAGAAGGTAATATTTATATGTTAGTTTTGTTATTAACTAATGTGTAAAGGCATTTATAAGTCTTGTTGTGCGATGCAATTAGTACCTAATGATAATGGAGCAAACCTAAGACATCAGTTTTAATTTAATAATTGACATTTATAGATTAATTTATTAACCGTATATTTTACTTTCATTCTTCATTTAAAAACATCTCAATATTGTCTTAATCTTTATTATCTAACTCTAGAGGGTGTTTAAGGAGGATGAAAACAACTTCATTTCCATCACATCTAACACCTTTGGAGACATTACAAAATCTAATTATTGTTACTTTATCCATTTTCATTTTCAAATGTGTTAGATGAGATGGAGGAAAAGCTATCTTTCTCCACCTTAAACACAGGCTAGGATTGGTAATGAAGACAAATATATTACTTAGATTTATGATTTACCAATATCAAAATTTAATAGACATTGTGAGTAATTTTTGGATGATAGCTATGAGAACTAGCACTATGTTTAGCAATGATAGTGGAAGACTAAAGTCCTTTTTTTCCTTTATGTAATATTGCTGCAAATTTGTATTTGTTGATTTAGCAATATATGGAATAAACAAAATTACAGAATATATTTTCTTATATTAATATCTTCTTTCTCATATTTTTGTATATTCACATTCAATATGTTAATATTTATATCATTATAAGAAAGATATGTAAAAAGAACATATAACTTATTACAAATTTATGACATTTAATAAAATTGAAGAAATATTCTTTATTAATTTCAAAAATAACCTTTTTTCCCCAAACTTATGAAAATTAATATGTTTTAAAATAAAGTAAACATTTTATCTTGTTTATGAAATTTTTAGACTTTCTCTCTCTTGATCCATCTTTTTGGTAGTTTGTAAAATAGTCAGTTTGTTTTCTAATAATTGAAGTAATTTTCTAAAATTTGATGTGAAATTTAAGTTCATTAAAAATATATGGGAAAAAAGATGTTGCCCTTTTTTTTTTTACAAATAATTGATGTTATTATAAATATGAGCAATTTATTAGTCAATTTTATATAATCATCATCCAAAAGGTATTCAAATCATTTCAAGTTGAGATATTAAATATTTGTATGTCTGTTATATTAAATAATTGATGCCTATTGTTGTTCTTCTATCTATAAATTTTTACCTTTGCTCTATTTGTTATTTAAGTTCTCTATCAATATAGTTTTTCTTTCACTCTATTTTTTATTTGGTGTCTCTTTCACTTTACATTTTATTTTTGTTTTCACTCCATTTCTTTATATTGAGATGCAAGTCATTGCTGCTAGTTTGTCATTTTTTCTATCCACAAATAGACAAAAATAACCTTATTTCTTTTTTGTATTCCTAAGAGGGTTTGATAATATTGGTCAGAAAGTGGTTGCTATAAATATCAAGAACTGCTTTGAGTATATCATAAAAACAGTCACCATCATTTTGCCTAGGTAATTTAGCAAGTGTATTGGCACAAGTAGGAACAAATGTTGTAAATAACCTTAGTAAAATGATTAAGATGAGATTCATTTTTGGATTTGATATCATCATAACATGATCTACTAATGAAAAAAACTTGCTTAATTATCACTTTTCTTCAAAACTGTTTTTAGAAAAATGCTAGGATGAAGAAGAAGTTGTAAAAAAAAGTTTGGAAGTTGTAAAGAAATGGAAACCTAAACAATATCAATTATTTATTAAAACCAACATTGTTTGTAAAAATTAGATTTAGCTATTATAATAGTTTTTTTAATCATAATCAACATATAAATATAATCTAATAGCTAGCTAATATGTGATAAATATTTACTAACTTGTAATAACTATTTACCAATATAAATGATGACATTTATGAGATGCATTGCATTAGGAGATGAAAATATGGATAATAAATGTTAAGCTTTTATGAAGTAACATGTATCGGAAAGTGCCAAAATTACGACATTTCAAGTATTTTAATAGTTAAGCTTTACGAAGCAACATGTATAAAAAAACTATTAAAAATTATGATGTTTCAAAGTATATTAATAGTTAAGCTTTATCAAGTAAAACATATGTAATATGTTTATTTTGGTTAGCAACTAACATTTAAATCTTCACTTAATGCCTATATATTTTATTCTCACTTTCCATTTGAAATATCTAGGCAATGCCTTGTCAATGATTTACAAATTGATTAGAAATTGTAGTAGGAAGAAGTAGTATGGTTATTCTTGCATTAGAATGCTTGACCTTTTAAGTTAATTATAAGATTGGTTATTCTACTTCTTCTCACTATAGTTATCATTAATTTGCAACCATCACACCCTCTATAATTGAATTTTGTTGTTCATGTTCCACTTCAAGAAGCACACCTAGGGAGAAAAATGCAAAGATAAGTCACAAAGTGATGATAAAATGTTGTGAAAAGAAGTTATATTTCCATTCTTGCATTGGTGTAGGCTTGAGTTCATTACATGAATAGTGATATTATTTTTTTTAGTATAATTTATCATTAGTTTGCAATTATCTACATCTTCTTACTCATAAGCCCAATATAAAGAAATTATGAGATGAAATATCTCACTTTGTGCCCTTTTATGTGTTAATATTTATTAAAAATTTATAGCTTATAGTTTTCCATATGCTAGATTGCTTATTTATTAGCTTCATATTACTAAAACTTTGTTCATCATAAATTATAGATTCTCATTTGTTATATTGTTCAATCTATTATTGTTTGTATCTATTTAGTTGTATAAGAAAAACGCCATCATGTAAATTTTTTTAAAGCATAATAAAATTTTTAACTTGAAAAAATAAAAAAAAACAAAAAATTATAGTTTATTACATCAATTTTCTTTTAATAATCAACATTTAAAAATTCTCTAGTTGAATGATGCCTTTTAATTATACATGTCGATCTTTAGTTAATAACCAATGCCTAAACTTTAAATAGATAAAAAAAAGAGGGCATAAGATGAAAATTAAAAAAGTAAAATCATGGTGCCATTTGCAAATTTCATTATGGAGCCAAAAGTGATTCTTTCTCTAACAAGATATGTTCTCTTTCTAATCTTAAGATGATTCTCTTCAATTTTATATGTGTGCATACTAAGTATTTTGCAAGATTGAAGCTTTGCTAACCTATGATTAAATATGTAACATTTAGTACTCATTAGAAAAGCATAGAATATAAATGCAAGGATTTGTTTTACATTTTGTATTTAATTTTGCAATTTAATTTTTGGTTTCATAATCAATGATATTTTGTTGCCTTTCACTTTGATGTAGCTTTTATAGGTTTGTAAAGTTAAGAAACTGGATTTTCCATATGAAATTTCAATGAATATTGCTTACATTTGCAAGTATTAGATTCAAGAGTACTATTTTAGTAAGTATTAATATCATATATTAAGTAATTGGTACTTGCAAAGAGACACCCAAATCTAATTGAGATAACCTTTCACCATTTTCAAACTTTTTTTTTCACTTTCAATACATTGAAATCATGATGGATATGTTGGGTTGGTTAGGTTATAGGAAAATACAGGAAGCAGGAATATCCATGATAAATTAGGAGATAGTTTTTCTTTCACCATGATAAACTTTTGTTTATAATTATTACAATACTCAAATTTTTTTGTACTTACTTTGTTTCTATAGTTTAAAAATGCTTTGTGACAATTACAATTTTGGTTGATTGGTTTGGTGTGTTTGGTCGATCTAGGCTTTGCCTGTATAGAGAATAAAGGGTCAATGTACATAGCAAAAACTAGTCTATTGAACACACTTTGATGCTTAAGTTAATAGAAGTATAAGCGAAGTGATATATGGAATTGTTATTGTCTTTTGATAGTATACCTGAGGTCCTTTTATTGGATTATCATTATTTTTTGAGTAGGCTAGAGGTTTAACAGACTTGGAATCTTCTTTGTTATGGTTGCTTTTTAGAAGGCCTTTTACTTATATTTATGCTGATAACTAATATTTGGGCAATATCTTTGATGATTGGATCATATTACGAGTTAATGTTAATTGAGTTATCTTGAGTTAAGGGCTTAAATGGGCTTTACCTATTATAGTATGGCATGTTTATGTAGATTAGGAAGGTGACACCCATGTCCAATTGGGTTCATTTCGATTGTAGATTTTAGTCTTGCTATTTAACAGTGTAAATCATTAGATATTCGTTAATCCCATATATCAAAATTATATTGTAATGTTGGAGTATTGTGTTTTTGGTGATTTTGGATATATTTCACGGTAGAAGTAAGGTAGTAAGAAATGATCTAATACATTGTAAAGAATGAAAAGGTTGTGGGGAAAGAGGTTTCATTTTTATTCTTTTTGTAGGGAAGAGTAATACAACATCAATTATATGAGTGTGGTAAGCTTACCTACAAGCATTACCCATCTTTCACAACTTAGTACTCCTTTTGCATAGAATTGCTCGAGGCTTTAGCATCTTCCAAAACTTCAAATATTGAGTTTGGAGATGTTAAAACTAGATGGAGGAAGTGTGGAGAGCTTGCTTGTAAGCATCACACAACTTTCATAACTGAGAACCCTTTTTGTATAAAATTTCTTGGGGCTTTAGCATCCACTAGAACTTCCACCCTTAGATTGAAAATCTCACCTTGAAAATTTGGCTATTTCTTTTTGGGAAGCTTTTAACTTATTTATTTTCCTTGTCTAGCTTGGAATCTTTCTCATATTTTCTAAATGCCTCCTTATAACTGTTTCCATACATGTGGTGGATGTATTTCATAAAACATTATTATAATATCTCCCTCTTACTTGAAATCTAGTATTTGAGTGAGCTCTTTCAAGCAATATGTTAAGGATGCATAGTTTTTTTAAGAATGCCACTATGCATATATATATATATATATATATATATATATATATATATATATATATATATGAGTTTTTAATTGCTTAGACAAGTTATCATGGATTGATAACTCAATAGTTGAGATGCGCAGTATTTAAACCTTCACCTTTTGAGGAATAAGCTAATTAACTAGTTAATACACACCCAAGCTTAGAATTAACTAACTAAACACACAAGCATAACATATTCGAGGCAACCGTAAGCATATAACCATAATATATTAGCAATTAACACACAAAGAAAGGCAATGATGCTGTATAATATGTAATGCAAACAAATGCATGCAAATAAGGTTAAAAATAACAAAAATTTAGGATATCATGTTTAGAAAAGGGGTTACTTTTATCATTAATATAAAGCCTTATTATAGTGTTGAAAGTATGTAAGGGAGGCACCGAGTTGCACACTCCAACCCCTAAGCAAGTGCCAAGCAACCATTAAGGTCACCTAGGCATTTCCTTCTTAAGGAACATTTTGAGTAAAAGCTTGCTTGACAGGAGTAGATATACCTTTTTTTGAACTATCATAAGGCTTTTTCACCATGCTATAGGTGGAATTTTCTTACCAAAATACATCAATAAAAAGATAAAAATCCAAGGATCACAACATGTTCTTTTCTACTTACATTGGAAAAGTTACCTTAGTTAAAAATACAATGAAAAGCCCTAAAACAAGGAAAATTTGAAAAAATAGTAAACAAATTGAACTAGTCCTAAATTTAGGTTACAAAACTTCCATCATATGCTTGATTTATTTGCCAAGTTTCATCTTAAACGAAACTCATTTGTCTAGTCATTTGATTCACAAGACTAACTTGTGACATTTTCCCCTACTTGAATAATGTCAATGTCTTCATTTACGACTTAATCTAACATAGCTTTTGTAAGCATCTTCCTTGATCTCTCTATTTGTCCATATGAGCTTTGCTAATAAGTAATTTGTCTTTAACACTTCAGCTTAACTAAGATCCTTGAAAAGTCTTCACTTTACTCTATTTTAGCTTCTCCCTCAACTTCCTTCTGCATTGTCTCCTAAGGTTATTGTTGACAAAAAAATATTTTGCTTTCGCAGAATCTTGAACTCTCAAATATATTTGAACTTAACTTTAACACCTAACTGGTATCATTTTATCATAGTTAATAAGGTTGAACAAAGAGTTATACCTCTTGTGTTAATAACACATGCTCATGCACTCCCAATTCATTGCCATAAACTACTATTTGTGACAAAATAATGGCATTTTCTTAGTATAAGCATCAATAATCATTACCATAAGTTCATCTTTGCTGAGGGTCAATATGTACGATCCCTAAAATAATTGTAGGAAACTTTTACCTTGGTGTTATTTAGATATATACAAGCCTGTTACTATCCTTATAGGCTGCTTTTAAAGGATTTGCCTTACTTAATACATCCTACTAGATATGTCACCTCATGAGGTGAAACATTATTCTTTTGATTATGATTATGTAAAGAAATAATGACTGGCACTTTGCTAACCCATCAAGCTTATTGTGGCAGATCCAAATTGGGGCCTACCATTCCATGCTGTTGATGATATCACTCCTGGGGGTCTATGCCCCAATCCTAACATAAGACTTATATGCATCATTATAATCTTCAGTACCAACTTGATCTTTTTTTTTTCCTTTTCTCTTGTAATTTGGCTTGCAAGAGCACATAAAGCATACTTTTTTAGGAATTTCACCATTTTATGTGGCTTATGACATAAGAAACATAATAGGGTCTTTGATTTCTTGCTATTGTTGGGTGCCTAAGATAATGCTAATCCCTAGGAGTTAGAAGATGATATGTTATTCTTTCCCTTACTCTTAAACTTGCCCTTTTTACTAGACTGACTACCATTTCTTACTAAAAGAATTCAAGGTACCACCCTACAAGTTCTTAGTAGAGGGGAAACTAATGTTATAGTTACAAAGGTGCTTTGTTACAATCACCGCTTTAGTGAGGCTTTGGAGCCTTCTTTTTAAGTTCTTCAGTAGCTTTATGTGAGAGACCATCGATAAAGTAGAAGAGACCCTTCTCTTTTTCAATCATATCTCTAATATCTAACATGATAATTGTAAACTTCTTCACATAATCTTGAATTGAGCCAGTTTGTGGCTTATAGCTTGCGTTTTTCCAAATAGTTGACATTCTCAAAATAAAAGTACACCTTTAGCTCTTGTTTTAACTTTTTCCAAGTGTGAATATGACACCTATCCACTTAAATATCTAGATATTTTTTCCTCCACTAGACCTTGGTGCCATTTGAGAGAAATATGATGTCTTGGTTAAGCTTAAACTCCTTTGAGTCTATTCCTACAACCTAAAAGTATTGATCCATATTAATAAGAAATTCTTAAACTTTTAGGCATCCCTCTCTCTTGCATATAGCCTAGGTTTAAGGAATTTCACTTTTCCCATACCTTCTGAGGCACCACCCCTTAGTAGATTGTTACCTAAAGCCATTATCATAACCTTTATAGTTGCTGCAAGGTTACCCATCTCCATTCATAAAGCTATTACAATATCCTTTACCTTATTAGCAAAGTCCTTGAAAGCATCCTTTAGTTCCCTTTAGGTGGTCTCAATTACAACAAGTTGCTCACTGACTTATGGAGCACTACTACTCCTTGAGCATCGATCCCTTTCTCTGCTTCAAAAGTCTTAACTCGCTGCTCAAGAGTTTCCTAATTTTAGGCCTTTTAAAAGATTTTGGAGATCTCTTTAATTTGCATGCTTTTTATGGCTTTCACAACTCCCTCAAGATTCTTAAGTGTATTTTCAATAGCTTCAAAGTGTTTGATGTTCATCATCTTCTTCGACATGATGGGTGTATTGACAAGCACAGTGGAATTTATAGGCATGGTTCAAACCACCCTTTAATACTAAGTGTCACAGATTGGCAACTTAATAATTAGGATGTGTGGCATTTAAACCTTCACCACCTAGGGAATAAGCTCGTCATTTAGTTAATAAACTAGCCAAGTTTAGAATTAACAAACTAAACACATAAGTGTAGCATATTCAAGGAAACTATAAGCATATAAGCATCATATATTGGCAATTAGCACATAAAGAAATGGAACAATGATGTATAATATGCAATATGAACAAATGCAAGCAAAAGAGGCTAAAAGCAACAAAAATTTAGGACATCATGTTTAGAAGAGGTGTTACTTCTATTATTAATATAAGTTTCATTATAGTATTGGAAGTATGCAAAGGAGGTGCCAAGTTACACACTCTGACCCCTAGACTAATGCCAAGCAACCACTAAGGTCACCTAGGTGTTCCTCTGTAAAGAGTATTTTAAGCAAAAGCCTATTCGGTAGGAGTAGACATATTTTTTTCAAGTTGTTATAAGACCTTTTCACTATATGCCAATAGAAAGATAAAAATGTGTCAATAGAAAGACATACTTTGGGTAGAATTTTCTTGCCAAAATATGCCAATAGAAAGATAAAAATCCAAGGATCATAGCCATGTGCTTTCCTACTTGTGCTAGAAAAGTTACTTTAGTAAAAAATACAAGGAAAGCTCCAAATAGGGAAAATTTAGAAAAATAGTATATAAGGTACATTGGCCCTAAATTTGGGCCACAAGACCTCCATCATATATTTGATTTATCTGCCAAGTTTCATCCCAAATGAAGCTTGTTTTGCTTAGTCATTTGATTCCCAATGTTGACTTGTGACACAAGTGTAGGCTAATCTTCACTCCTGTTCTCAAGGGTTTTGTCATCTTTGTAGGTTTTGATTCATCCCCCTTTTAAAAGTTCGAAATACTTTGAACTTTTTTGAAGAAGGTGTAACAAACAAAAAGCATGAAGCAACACAAGCCATTAAAAGTAATGAGGTTAATAAATCAGAATATTATTTTGAAAAGAAAATTGAAAGAATAGAGCTAGTATTATTGAAGTAAGGTAGCAAGTTGCAAGTATATATATTCTACTTTGGAAGTAGCCTGGCAATTTCATAGGAAACATTTCTTTTTCACTCTCAATTTACTACTGGAAGCAGCAATAACTTTATCTTTTATGGTGTGATTGCCTTTACCAAAAAAATTATAAGTTACATAACTTTTAAATTGTTGATACCCAACATAAAAATGCTATTCATAAATATGAAAGGAATGAAAATTACTTAAGGAATTATGGCTTGTGGTGGTTTCTCCGCCTTGGTTGATTCTTCTAGGTTTGAAATATTCAAATTCAAAGTGCACCATACAAAACAAGTTGATGAGAAAATAAATCAACTTGTTAATAATCATGTCAAAGATAGAGAAAGTTTATTGGATGCTAGAAATTCTAAAGTCATTTAAATTGTGGAGTTTCCAATACTCATTGTTTATTATATATCAAAACCTTCAATTTTGCTTTATATATCATATTTAACTTTTAAATTTAATTGATGTGGAACTTTATCCCAAAAAAAAGGAGAGAACAAAGGTTGGATAAAATTGATTTTTTCATGAAAACTAGTAAATTGGAAATGGAAGAAGCATTCTATATATGCTGATGAAAATTGGGGGGTTATACCATCAAGATGATTGGCTTTGTTTGCTTCTACTCCTTCCTTTTTAGGAAGAAAAACGGAGATGAATAAGTTTTAAATCTTTGAAAGTCACAATAAGTAATTTCAGAGGGAATAGCATCACAAAGGTCAAAGAGAGAGATCCTAACAAACGCAAAATAGTTGCTAAGTATTTTATTTCAAAATCACAGGGTTTCTTTGTAGGACAAATTATTTTCTTCAGACCAGGAAAAAAAAGGAAAATATCTGCATAACCATGTCAAAATGAACCCTTTTTATTGAAATTTCTGGCCCTTTGATTGGTTTTTCAACAAATGGCACGGGTCTAATTAAACGTATGTTTAACGAATGACTTCTGACCTTTTTTCATTGGCATGTCTGTATTTAATTACTTTTTTTATGTGGTTAGTGCATGTTTAACATCCCTGTGGTAATAAAATATGGCATTTATTGTAGGGAAGACTGTACCATAAAATTTGGCATTTGTTGCAGGGAAAACTTGGTTTTTACATTTGGGCTGTTCCTATTGGACTCACATTCAAAATATAGCGAAACAATCCTTCTACGTATAGACTACTTATTATATTTGAATGTAAGCCTGCATTTGAACTTGAATCCAACATTGCTCTTTCCTTGTTCAATATCAAAGCAAGTTCACGAAGAAATTCAAAATTGATTAAACCATAATATGAAAAACTTCTATAACAAGTCTAACATTGTCATCATATTAAGATAGATGCAACCATTTTTTTCTCGTTTTTAAATTTGCAATTTTATATGAGAGCACTCATTTTTATCCACTTCCCGGAAATTTGATGAAAATAATAATAAAAAGAAGAAGAAGATCCTACTTGGAAATTAGTAGAGGCGAAGAATGAAGGTGGCGAAGGTGAATGGAGAAATGTAGAATTAGTGACAAAGAGAAAATGATAGAGCTTGATGATTTCCCTCAATCAGAGAATGCAGCTAAGGTTATGACGGTATATATGGACACGAGCAATTTCTGGCGAAATGATTTAAAAAACTTAAAACAATCATTTTGATGTTCTATGATATTGAGTTTGTCCCCCATGATCAAAAGGAAACAAAATTCTCCTTTAAATTCTGAATCAAGAAACAGAATAAGAGAACACCGGACATCAGAGAGTAAATTAATTCTTGAAACTCATCATGATGTGCTGACCAATACTAAAACAACGCTCCAACAAATAACCTGTTCAAATCAAACATTACTAAGGGTTATTATGGTAAAAAGAAATGCTCAGTTTCTATAAAGTGAAATAAAAACCAGAAAGAGGCATAATTAAGGTTATACATGAGAACTTAGTGGCAGAAGGTTTTATGAAAGTAATCCATGGTCTTTTATCTTGTTTTCCAACTCAAATCACCCTACAACCAATTTCCACAAAAAATTCAGAAGAAAGTTTTAATATACAAATGGTGTACTCATCATAGGCTTTGCTTCTTTTCTTTCATTGGAATCTTGTTTTTAGATAGAAGGTTTATAACTAACAGCACCAAATCCTGTACGGCGTCAATGCAAACATTAAAAATAAACCAAACCAATTAAGTTTAAAAGATAAGAAAATAAGTTATGCTGATAGTCATGTAAAGATTTTATGGACAAGAACAAGAGTTTAAATGCTTCTCAATCATCTTATCATTAATCCATTAACATTTTATCAAAATGAGGACAAACATACTTCAATAATTATGCTGAAATTAGAGCTGACAAATAGATGGGTTAATATGGATTTGAATTGGGTTAAAAGTAGATGGCTTATTATTGATCCACTTATCCATTTACAATTTAATATAAAATTATAAATGGGTCACGAATGATCTATGACCCTTGGTTATATTATTAACTTAATTTATTTATTTATTGATTAAATTATTATTATTTTATTACCACCATTTCAAAATAAATTTATACAATTAAAAGGATAAAAGCTAGAAGGAAAATAAAACCACAAGAGTACCTTGAAATCAGCAAATGAGTTGGTGGATTTTTTGCATCTGCTTAAATCACACCATTTTTACAAATGTAAATTAAATTTACCATTTTTAAAGTTTAATCTCATTATATTGACATAACTTTCATTTTCAGAAATAAATACTAACCTCTTTTCCCCTCTATTTTAAACAAAAATAAAAAAGGAAAAATCACCTCCTATTCTCCAAAAAATGAAGAAAGTGAGTGAATATTTCTGAGAATATAAGGAATATATGTGTGTAATTAGGTTGAATTTTGCGAAAGGTGAATGTATTTTGATCTTTTTACAATTATTTCTATTAAATTCTGAATCAAATAAGACAAGGTAAGACAACACATTATGAAGAACATTACCGCTGAAAATTCTTACGAAGAGCTGATGAGTCTTGATATGCACTTCCACAAAAAGCCTGTTCAAAACAACTTTTATTCTTAAATAATGTTCTGCAATCGTGAACAATTCCAACTAACAAGGCGTAAGTACTAGACAGGCTTTAGGCTAAATTATGTGAAACAAAGGAAGAAGGAAAGCTTCATACCGATGAAGCAGACACAGGAAAACGTTTCCTTCAAGTCCTTGTCATCATTCTGCATCTTGGTTGGAGTGCTATTTCGTCGGAAGGTAAATTCCCCTGTCTCAACAAGTGTTTCTTGGTTGTCTTGGATCTCTCGATTGGAAACCCCAACTTTAATTTCATCGTTGTCCAAATATGTCTTTGACTCAGAATTTATTTCCAACTCTGATCCCGTTGGAATAGGTTGGAAAGTAGATTCCTTAAATTTATCTGTTGGTTGGAGTTGTCGCTCCTGAATCAGCTTCCAATGCCAAATCCTTTTCATCTGTGGAATTATGAGATTCTGAGGAGGCGTCCACTGAGCAAACCTCGTGCTCTTCTATGTCTGACTCTCTGAACCTGTCATCAGTTTTGGACATGCACGTTAAATATACTGGGATTTATGTTGCAACCAAATCAACGTCCCACCTTTTTTTTTTTTAATTTGTTAGTTGTAATAACATTAATTGAGTTGAAGCCTATCTAGGTACTGATTTCACAACCAATCCCAACTCCCCGTAATCACGCATACACAACCGCATCCAACTAATGCTTGTGGGGGCATTGCCTTTTCAATGATTTTGTCTTAATTTTTTAATTTATGATTTGTACTGTAGGTTGTAGGATATATATTTCTAAGAAATTAATAAAGTTAGAATAACAAAAAAATATAATGTATAACAATTTTTCTTTAAGAAATACACTTAATTTACGAAGGAAATACCAAAACAGATACCCTGACTAATTAAGGAGCAAAGAGCTAGAGGAAGGTACCAATTATTAAGCAAGCAACTGAAGTTCATTTCTGTCAAGGGCTTGAATTGGGAGCCTGCAACACCAATTCCACTAGCACTGTATGATTTAGATCCCCTTGCAGGGAAAGATGGCTTCAATATCGTTGTTGGACGATCCATATCTCTTTCCAAGTCCATGTACTCTTCTATTGGCCAAACCCCACATTCTTTTATGGCCGTATCCAACTTACAACTAATCTTGTTTTTGTCGTTTTTTCTAATAAGCCGAACAACAAACTGAAATGAAAGCTTGGGATTGCGAAAGGGGTGTTTGGCTTTGTGGTCCCTAGTTGCCTCCATTATGGTTTTACTATGGCTCTCATTATACCACAGAATGACATGATCTGAAATGCACTCCCTTTCCCCGGCAGAACACGAAAAATACTTACAGAAGGATCTGCTAGTGACAATTTTCCTGCCTTTTAAGTAGCAATCACATTCAATCCTTACATTAGTGGAGAATTCATTATCATACAATGAGAAGCCAAGAGAAAGCACAAGGGAGAAAGCGAAGCCCAAGGTTTTAGAATATGAAGGAAGTTTGATAGTTATCAAACTCCTCATTGCACGACATCTGAACCACTTTGGAACTTGGATTCCTGGATAACAATAATCAATGGACTTGTCACATTGACTTGCTGCTGCTACCATTATTCTCTTATGGGCATCGCTTTCAATAATGTAGATTGAATCTGCATTTAGTTTTAAACATTTTTGGAAAGACATCGTAAATCCGGTTGATAAGAAAATTGTTCCCATATCCAAGATCTTTGATGTTGATGCAGCAATATTTACTATCTCTAGATTTGTGCAGTCATCGGCATTTAGGTAATTCAAGGATGGTGGAAGTCCTTGTATAGTCTGAAGCCTCTTGCATTTAGATACGTCAATATGCCCCAGATATGGAAGATCCATTATACAAGCTGGCAGGCACTCCACACTGGTTTCGTCTAGGCACAAATTACACAGAGAGCGCAAGCCCGCAAGTATGATATGTAAATTCCCTGTGTCAAGTTCTGCACAACCGGAAACATGTAGTTCTTTAAGATATTGCAGGTTAGATAACACGTTGGGGAGACTCTTGATTTGTGAGTCATTGAGATGCAATGATCGAAGGTTGCTGCACCGTCCAATGGATGAGTCCAATGTTTCAATTTGTGGATCTCTCAAGTTCAATATTCGAGACCTGAGCAAGCACAAATCAATGTTATATTTCTTTAATTGTTAACCGTAATTAATATCAATATCAATATATTATATGCAAAAATAGTCGTTGATATCAACTAAGGATAAATGACAGTTTCTCATGAAAAATTTTCTATTCAAAACCATTTTGATGATATTTTTATATCTAAATTATGATTATAATTCTATAAAAATAATTTTAATACTAAATTTTATTTGACATTTTGAAAATTTTCTAAAATTATAAAAAATTAAGTTAGATATTGTTTCCACTCTGAAATTAAAAAAATAGGAATTATAATTAACTTTTTTATGTTACAAATTATCTAAAAAACGTAGTTGTAGATTGTGTTAACTTTAAAAATAAATTTAAAATAAAAGTTTAATTATATTTCTAAAATTTTATAATAATACTATTTAAAAAATGTAAAATGACCAAACATATTCTAATATATTTATTTCTTAAAAATTAAATTAAAGAATCATATATATAATTTGCTATTTCCTATGTATAATAAATTTATATTCTTACTGAAATTAACATTACTGGATTATTTTTTTTTCTGAAATTTGTGGAGACATTATAATACTTTAAATTAAGTATGATCTGATTTATTATAGATTTAAATAGAGTTTTTAGAGTGCAACACTAATATCTCTATTTGATTCTAATTTAATTTTAATTTTGATCATATGAAAATAATAGTTATAGGATATTATGTATAAATTGTCAAACGTACAATTAAAAGAGAAATATATATATATATATATATAATAATATATATAATATATATATATATAATATATATATATCATATTATAGGGGTAGTTTATGAATTTTGATTTAATCCAATTGCTATTATAGTATTTATTCACATGGTAGTTAAATAAATTTGTACAAAATTATCAAACATTTAATTTACCAAAGTTTATGAAATTATATTGCTATATTTATATGGATTTAAATGTGTCTATATTTTCATAAAATCAATTTATATTTTTATTGTGATTAACATTATTTTTTTGTTAAACTACAATTTTAAATTTGTGAAAAAATTAATATACTTTAATCTATAATCTAACATACAACAAATATACATCAGGTTTTCAAAGTAAACCTTCTTTGTTTGAGTTAATTAGGTGATAGTTTTTTTTTTTTATGTTTAGAGGTTTATTTTTGGTGCATTATTATTTGGTTCTGAATAATAAACCTTACTTAATTTCATTTGGAAGATTTAGCTTGCGGCAAAGGAAGGAGAAAATGTTGGGAAATATTAATAGTAATAGTACTAGAAACATTAAGATTAGGAAAACAAATCACACACTTATCGGAAGTTATATATTTTATAGTTATTTTTATATGCTTTGTTCTGATTCAATGTTTTTCCTTGCTGCCATTTTCATTTGATGATAGTGCTAGAAACAATGCAAGTATGAATGTAAGATAGAATATACACCTAATGTTTTAAGGCTTGTATGAATGGCCTAATGGTTGTATATTTATTAAATACGAACACCCACTTGTGCTCCCTTTTAATTATAATCACACCTAATATTATAAAATGAACGTCAAACACTCATATTTTTATATTCAATATTGTATCTTTACCAATATTGTAATCATTGTTTCCATCACTACGTTGAAATTATATTGATAAAAGATATATATTCTTTATTACAAAAAAAA